>JAASAO010001607.1:0-75235 GCA_017311375.1 Mytilus coruscus
TGGATGTGGGTCAAATTTGAAAAATTAGCAATTTTCAATTGATGTTTATTTACATTAAATCAATTAAAACATATTGTACAGAATAACTAAAAAATTGTATTCTTACATTATCTATGTTTTATACCATTTTATGTATAGAAAATTACAATATCAATGACAGAAACAAAAGCAATCCCATATATGCATATTAATATATGACATGTTACTAATAAACAACTACCTTATTTTTCGATGTAATTTTCTTCACAATACTGATCATACTGCCTCAAGATAGCTGCTGGGTTATACAACGTATCACATTTGGAGGTGGAATAATTTTTCCTGATGACAGTTTCATCTTCTTCTCTCCAAATGCCATGTCCTTTATTACTTCAGAGGGGGTTATGAAGTCAACAAAGCTTTCAATTTTTTCAGGCTCAGCAGATTGCTGATACTTTGAGTCAGAAGGTATTGGACAACCCACTCCATATTTAAGACCATGTCTTTTTGCTATTTTGTATCTGTAATAGGTTACACTTGGAATTAATTTTTTAATGAAATTTTACGATTTCTTTGTGGCAATGACTGATAGTATTTGTCTTTGTAGTGTCCAAGTGTCAGAATTTTCATATGCTTGTTTAATTGCTTCTTCAAGATCCTCATCAACTACTGCTTCTTTTGAAACTAGGTTTTTATAAAGCTCTTTTTCTTCTCATGAAAAATATTATTAGGAACAGCAGATAGACATGCTTTTGCTTTGGAGATGTAACGTCGTCTTGTGCGGTCACCAGCATTTGAAAATGAATCACGAATTTTCTGAACAGGACTCATATTCACAGCAGCAAGGAAAGCACTTAAAGATTTCAGTGGACTATTATTTTCTTCCTTGCCATTTTGACTGTCTATTTCTTGCGAAAAATCCTCTGGATTGAATAAACTACCTTGAGATTGTTGTGTGTTTGCTTCTGAAGTCTCTTCATCTGATAACTATGTTTCAGTCTGAAGATGAAATGTACACGTATCAATTTTTTTTTAATGTAAATTCAGAACTCTTAAAATCATAAAATTATCTGTCATTGACCTTGTTTTTAAATTTACAAAATGTATACAATACTGTTCAAACACTTTGATAGAGAGAATTGAAAAGGGAAAAAAAACCACATGCAACTATGAAATCATAAATAACTTCCATTTTTAATCAAACTCTATAAATTTTTATCAAAACCTATCTCTTTATTTATGTAAGATTACAACCAGAGACTGCAAGAAAACTTCATAGCACACTTGATATCAATGTATAACATTTACTAATGTTCCAGTAAGATGTTGATAGTGTGTCACTGCTAATACAACACCAAATAAGTTTGACTTGTCATAAGTGAATCCCCTTTAACAATGTAGACTTACTGCTTGTTTTATGTGACTTGATATGTGAATTATGTCTTCTCTTTCTTTCCTATCACTAGTACAGTCTGATATTTCAGGTTCATCTTAAGACTCTTGAAGAGGTGTCAGTCCTTTCTGAAAATCGTTTATATTATAAACGTAATTTATATTTTGTGCTTAAAAATGAATGCAAGTTATATATTTATACAATCAAAATTTAAAGGCTTCTTTATCTTTCATCAATATAAGTGTTGTTTCAATTAAGGTAGACCAGGTGTCTTTTTCTGAGCATCCCTTCTTTGCATGTTGCAAAAATTCTTTTTTGGTTTAATAATATTCTATCAAGTATAATTCAATATACAACAGCAACTAGAAATTTAAAGATTAACCAATCAAAATATTAAGTGTAGTTAAGTGTATTTAAAATATTCCAAAAATAATCCTTTTAAAATCAAGGGCAGATAATTATATTGAATTTGATAGGACAATTTTTGTTTTTTGACTTTTTCAAAAACATAAAGCCTATGACTACTACTTTTATTTGATATTTCAGGAGTATTTATGAAAAGCAATTTTTTCCTTGAATTTTAACCAATTCTGTCGTTTAATGTTTCCTTAATAAGGAAAAACTAAGTTCCCTCTATATTATCAACTGTGATTTCGCTTGTTTCAATGTATTTTAACGAAAAAGCAAGGTCTGTGACCCCCAGTTTTTATATTGAAATTTGAAAGTCTTTTTCAGACGTTTTAGAGAAAAAAAATCGTTGAACATTTAGACACCCCAGCTGCCTTAAACAGGGAAACTCATTTGATTCTATCTTTAGTAACAGCAAGCTTGAAATCAAACCTATTGACCCCAACATTTATAGGTTTTTGTTCCCTCCCTTTATCTTCAATAGAACGTTTTGTTTAATCTAAGCTGTTTAAAGCAAGAGAATCCCAAGATTTCAGTGAGCTAAATAGATAAATCAATAGAATTCAGTTTTCATCATTTCAAATGGTTTGAAATAAGTTAAAAGTGTTAATGTATTTGTATTTCATAAATATACAAAAAGAAGTGTCTTAATTGAACCAATTGTTTGTATATGTAGACAATAAACATTTATCTAACTGCCAAGTACTTTTTACCTAACTCTGATATATGTCGCTTCCTAACAATAAAAAGTATATTTCTGCAAAGCTTAAAATACAATACAGTTTTCTTCAAAATTCACACATACAGTATGTTAAAGCAATTTCTTATATGTACATGTATTTCCTTTTTGGTTAATAACCTAATTCAAAAGAATGAATTGTGGTTCATTTTCTTTTTTTTTTTTTTTTTTTTTTGTTAACATATGTTGACCTCGATCTTGCTGTCTCATTAATGTAAAGTCCTAACATCTTTATGCATTATGAATGTCTCCTATAGATTTTATAGGACCAAAAGTGTTATAATGATCATTCATGTCATTTTGAATTATAAAACTGCAATTAATGTCCTGATTGAAGTGTACATTATGTTTTCTACTTACTTCTTCCGCTATTACTTTTGATGACAATCCGACACTTTTCCTTTCATTATCTGGGTCAATTTCATCAGCTGTTTCAGTATACTGAAAACAAAATTACAATTTAAATGTTTTATATTGCCAGTGCTTGAAACACAAAAAAAAGTTAAAAAATGCATTGAATACAGTAGAAAAAAGTGTCCAGTTGAAGACACAGTTAAATTTAGGATACTAAATGTCATATTTTAAATAAGGTTACCTAAGCTTTAGTACTTATAAGTACATAATCAATTGGAATAGTTATTTTTTCAATGACTTACTACATGTTACACATGAACTTTCAGGCACTCTCACACATTACAAATGATGAACAATTTTAAAAAATACATATGTAGTTAAAAAAGGATAAGTGAAGAAAATTTTAGCAAACCAAAAAATTAGAAAGAGTATGGCTTCAAAAATAATTATTGTCAGAGTTACATGAAGGATGATGCCATTTAGACAGGGTCTCCTTACTCTTGTGCAGTATCTGAGTTCTAAGTGGAGTTCAGGTAGCTCAATATTGAGTTTAGTGTGTGTTGTTTTATTTCATCTCAATTAACTTTGAAAATAAATAAAATTTATTTAAATTTACATCTTCCATCTGTATTTCATCTGTAATATCTGTATGCTATGCAGTTTTTTCCTGCAATTTCTGCAAATAGCTGTAAAGTAAAAAGTTAACAAATTAGTTAAATGTTAAACTCCAATATAGGTGTACTATAGGAAAATACAGAATCTATACATTCGTAAGAGTTTTATAGGTCTAGGACGAAAACGTTAGCCCTAAAATATGTTGGTTTGTTTTATTCCCAGCTGTAGTCTTTGGGTTTTTTTTTTGTTACTTATTTCATTGCACTTTTCTTTTAATACAAAAAAAGTTGCTTCAGTTTAAGTAAAAAAAAATAGAAAAGGAAAACTTAACAAACAAATCATGAACAAGGCTTGATCATCTTAGAACTGGAAAATTGGAAGGACATATGGATATTTATGTGTAAATTTCACTATACATGTATTTATTTATAGTGTTGTTCAGAAAAATCCATTAAAACTGTATGTAAGCCTGCAAGAGTTTACAATATTTTGTACTGATTGCTATTTTAATATCATTTGTTGTGTGTTGATCTTAAAATAGGTATGCTTAACACTAAGTGAAATGGTCATTGCTTTCCGAGCTCGAAATTTGAACTCGACAGCAACCATGGAAAATCAAAAACTTTAGGAGAAATAGTATGTGTATGTGTGATGGACATTGGTTTTCTCCTTTGAATTGTTTCACAATTAGTCATTAAAGTTCACTACCGTTTTATGGCATGAGTTTTGCTCATTTTTGAAGGCAAAACAGTGATTAATATAGCTTACATTCACACCATGCACACCATTTGGACTCGTTTGGATTATTTGTCTCATTGGCAATCATTTCCTTATTTTTATATTAGCTCAAAGATAGATTTCCTGGGTTATGCAATGTAGGTATGAATAATAGAAAATGTGGGGTATATGTTATATAGACAGCAACCCGACACCATGTAAAAAGGTAAATATATATATATATATATATATATATATATATTTATTTGGCTCAAATTTTTAAGATGGGTATTTTCAACACGAGATTTTGGAGTAGGAAGGTTAACGCCACACAGACAGAATAAATTCAGTGAACCTTTGAGCCATTTATTTAAAAAAAATAAATATATAAACAAATGGAATTATAGGTCAATTGAATGATACGCTTGTCTTTTTTTTTTCTTTTTTTTTTGTACATTATTTTACTGTATAATTTATTAATTGAGTATTTACAAAGCAACATATTCTTGTCCCAAATTAGGGACTATCATTTTATATTATGGGGAAATAACCAGTAATGAATAAAATAATATTTTCAATGGGGCTTGAAAATAAATATTTATTTATAAAATGTTGTGCATAAAAGATGAAAACTAATATTGATACAGCGACTTAAAATTAACTTTATTTTCCCTCAAATTGATTGCAAATATTTTTGTGCTCCTGACGACACCTCCCCCAATATCAAATTAATGATCTGACAATATGGAGAAAAGATTCCATGTCTTTTCCTTACTATTTGCCTGATAAAATGTAGCATTTGTGTCAGATTATTTGTCATCCTTATTATTATTCTATGCAATGACTTAACAAGCGCTTGTTAAACAGAGCAGGTACTTGTCTAATGTCCATATTGTGAATTCTGCATGTCTTGTTTTTGATTATTGTCCGACATATATCCAAATCTTTTCTTAGTAAGTTGCATAAAAATTTCATGATTTTTTTTCATTTTAGTATCAGTTTTACATATTTTCATGTACCTGTTCCAACTGGTAAAACACATCCGGTATTTCTGTAAATGATGGAAACATGTTCTACCCCAATTTTTCTGTTTGCAGAAATTACCGTTCTTTTGCTCACTACATTCTTTCTTGTGTGCATTTATTAATTCTGTAACGTCACACTCCGGTTCCCTAATATTTGGTGAATTAGATTTAAATAGTTTTGACAAATGTTAGTGTTATCATGAGGATTGGAGTCACAATGTATAAGCCTTAGCTCTGCAAAAAGTTGTGTTTTAGTTTGTTGATTGAAACTGTTGAGTATAAGGGTATTCCTGAATCACAATTGGTTGATGCAAATTTCCTAAAGAAAGAGCATTCTATACTCATAATGGTAAAAAGATATTTTGAGTTGACAGCAAAAGTCAGTTTGTCTGCCATTTGTGGTTAAAAGGAAGTAAATAAAGATGACTGGCGCAACCTAGATTTTACATCCAAGATAATAGGTAGAAGTTAATTTATTTTCTGCTGCCCTTGTAATTAGAAATCAAAATTGAAATAGTGAAAAATGATTGTTGGCCATTGGTGTAGAAATAGCGAGAAATTTAGAGAAATCTCTCTGTGACGAGCAACATTTTATGTGCCAAATTTAGCAAGGGGTGTTCTTCATTTATACTATTTCGAAAATTCCGGAACCGTTGAGTACCCTTAAAAAATGCAATTTTTCTATCAAAAAAGCTTTGACTAATATAACCATTATATATAAGGGTAAGGATCAATAAAATCTCTATGTAGGTGGCATTCAGGGTTATTGCCCCAAAAATATATTTGGGTAAATTTGATGAGAAAACAACCTTTATTTCATTTTTCAAAAACAGAAAAAAGTCAGTAAAGAATATACTTACACACCTGTATATGCATGGATACGCAACACACGTTCTTATATTAATTTCTTTTCTTGTCATATGTATATGTATGTCTGTCCTATCATGCGTGTAATTAAGTTAAGTATGGCAAACTATTGACCCCATTTTGCGCATGCTTTCCAAACTATGTTCTGTTACGTACGTACTGGTATTTTTTTTCATAAAAATAAGGATATGTGACATGATTGCCAATGAAACAACTGTTCACAAGAGACCAAAGAACGCGTAGTTTTGCCTGATCGATTATACATATTCCTGTTTGTAAGTATGTGTGTTTGTGTGTGTGTGGGGGAGAAGGATGTGTATGTATTTTTCTATTATTCTTTTACAAATACTTGAAAAATAAATGTAATATTGTTTTTCTGAAGCATGTAATGTATGATATATAATCGTTGATATTGATTACTCTTACATAGTGCATTGCAATCTAGTAAAGTTGTATGTCTCTTAGTCATTTTCTCGCATACATTAGAATTCCGTAAACTGACTTTTACTTTATTATTCGTTTCAAACAATTTGTGTGATAATTCCATCATCACACGAATCACTGAATAGTTTTCCTACATAGGCATTACCGTAGGCATTTTGCCGAAAAATGAAAACAGTTATTTTTATAATCTTATGTTTAACTTTATCGTTATTTTTCAATAAATATTGCCACATGCCACGCTACTTGAGTTTAATAACCTACAAAACATCTGTTTTGGCGTCAACCAATCAAAATAATGCATTGAGTAATCAAATTGAGGTGCAGTGTCAAAATTATCTGTTATCATAAAATACTGACATGTAAAAAGCTATTCAATTACTCTTTTGTGGAGACATATAGAATGACGTTAAGTAATATCATCTCATCAATTTGTTTGAAGGAACAACTTTCAATTCGCGTTTGCAAAAAAAAAAAAAAAACAATTTTAATTGTTATTGAATATTTTATCTATCTCTACCTTAACTCATGTGTTTAAACTGGTTATGCAATCTACCACTACTATTACTTCTACTGTCACTACCACTACTATATTGACTGCCTGAGTAAACCATGTCTTTCCATAATGCAAACTCCTGTCGTATGTTTTTTGTGAAAGGTAAGAAAAAAGATGCGATGCTTTGAACGAGCTCGAGGTTGATTGAATCTTATCAGTAAAGACTGATTACTAAATTGGCGAAATTTTTATTATTTTAATTCTTTATTACCTGATACAAAAATAATGAATACCTTAAAAAAATCCAATTGCTTTTATATTTTATGCAAAACACCGAGTGTTACCAGTGAAGCACAATCTACACACCTGTTTTAAGTGCATGAGAGTACGTAGGGGACAGTCCAGTTAGTATTTGCTGGGAACAGTATATCTAAAGGGAAATGAATCTGATAGGCTTTTCAGTATAAAATTGATAAAATCTCGGACTCCACGGAACTTCGCGAGATTTATGGATTCTAGTGGCGTCGGACTGAAAAACTATCGGAATTGCCCAATAAATCAACCACATAATGCTAATCGTAAATAAATACAAGTTTTATCATAAAGTAGATATATTTTGTCATATAAAATTACCAAAATAAGTGTGATTTATTTGATGTGAAGTGTTTTATAATGTTTTTGAATTTGGGATTGCAATCGACGCCATTTTTTTATTACCCTGTTTGCATTCTGTACCATTCTGTGATAAAATGAATGCCATTATAACAAATTTGAAGTGACAGAATACAAGTTTGATACACTGGCATCACTGTTAAACTAGTTTGAATGACATTTTATTGATATTATTAGAAATTATTAGGATAATAGCGAGTACGCTTTTCACACATGTCCGTTTCCGTATCGTATCTTTATTACCTATGACCCGACGATAAAATCGGCTACAATGAGGTAGTGTCAAGTCCCGTCAATATATATGTTCCTGGTATTTGTGAGGCCTAGGCTTTGGGGTGGTTCCGTGATGTCAAACAGTTGTCATGGTTTCTTTTTTCTTTGTTTTTCCTCATTTTGCAGGAATCCAATCCATATTGGTGGATTTTTCAACTCACTTCAGGTCACGTGACACTTTGACATAATTGAATAAATATGGTTAAGTGTCTTCCAGCCACGCATGCACAATACCTATTTCGAGTTAATTGGTATATGACGTCAAAATATGATGACGTCACGGAACCACACGCACGAACATTCCCTTAAAATAGTAACTGAATTGTCCCTATATACCATTCTTTTGGTTTTTATATTTCTGTGTAGTGTGTTGTAGACTGGTGTAAGTCGTTTCGTTATGGTCATTATATTATCTGTTTTCATCGACTCGTGTTTTTCGAATGTCTGTTCTTATTATCCTTAAGACGATTCTCACTCCTTGAAACAGAAAGATCCTCTCTAGAAATTTTAAGTATTTTAAGTTTTATTTGGGGTATACGTTTAATTGTAGAGTCAATTTATGATTCTAACTTTACTAAAAAGAAGATCATTGTTCCAAAAGAGAATTTAAAACAACTCATTTCTTTTGAAAGTTACAGATGAAAAACGTAAATTTACAAAAACAAATTAGTTCCTGGATGTATTTTAAATAAAATTGAAAGTAAAACTACATTTAAGTTGAGTAAAAAAATATTTAGTCAGAATTTAAACCATTAACCCACCTAGGACATTGTTTAAAAGATGACAGGTGATGCTTTACAATCGTGATAAATTCGGTGACATGTTACATTCTGTTTAGGTAGTGATTTACCTTGACATTTTCGGGTATTACAGCGGAACTTCATGAATATTACCTGACTGTATATTCCAAGGTACACCATGACGTCTCATGTATATACAGGTTTATATTTATATCGGCGTTCAATACTTTTTTATGATAATGAGGTTTTGTAACATTCACAATTCTGCATGTTCTGTATACCAAATTCATATTTTTTTTCTGACCGAATGAGGATATGTAATTTTTGAAGGAAACATATTGACTATCAAATTTATTTCGGTGTTTTTTTACTAAGTATTAAATTATCGAAATTTAAAAATACTTATTGTCCACTAAGTGCTGTACCCGATATTAAGGAGTATTCTATGAGTTTACGAAAAGAATGTTGTTCCTAGATGTAATTTAAAAAAAAAAATTAAGTTTAGTGATATACGTTGAGAATAAAAATCTAGTCAGAATTTAAATCATTCCCCCACCCAGGACCCCTCTTAAATCAATAATGGTCATGCTTAACAATAGTGAGAATTTCTTTGACATTGTACATTCTGTATAGGTAGTGATTTACCTTGAAATTTCCGGGTATTACAGAGCTACATGTATATTACCTGTATATGGTAAGGTGCCGTCCCATGAGGTCTTACATATACAGATTCACATTTATAATTGCGTTCAATACCTTTTTCTGATATAACAAGATTTTATGACATCCATACTTCCGAATGTTCTGTATACCAAATTCATTTTTTTTTTTCAGACCTAATGAGAATATGTTTATTTTCAAGGAAACATATTGAGTATCAAATTGATTTCTGTGTTTTTTTTTTTTTTTTTTTTTTTTACTTGGTATTAAATCACAGAAATTTTTAAATACTACTGCTTGTCCGCTATTAAGGAGTTTGAATCATAAAAGATTTCTGAAATCAAAAACAGTTGTTCTATTGAAAAAAAAAAGGAAGATCGTTAGGTGAAGTAGCCTGAAAAAGAGACAGATACAGCCACGTTCCACATGTTCCACCAAAAGAGCACTCGTTAATTACCTGAAACTTACTTCGGTGTTTAATGATTTTGTCTGATTTCGTTCTTTATTTTCACCGTGTGAACTAGGTTTTATACATGTTTATATATGAATGTTTCATATATGTAAATATTTAAAGCAAAAATATTAAAAATTTTCCATGGCCAATTTTGCATTTTTTTGGTTCCATTCTACATAGACAAAGTTGACTTTAGATGGTTTCCGATATTGCTTAAACATTTTGTGGCCAGGTAACACATATCAAGATTTCAAATATTTAGATTAGAGTGTTTCCGTACATTTTTTAACCGTATAAGGTAAATCAAACTCGCTTTTGATACATGTACACCAATTTTATAAAAAAAAATATATAAATTTCGTTTTGATCAGTTAAATGATATACTCTTATTATAACACTTGACTATAAGTTTCCCAAGATTATTTCTTTGTTTTAAACTGGTCAAATAAAACAATCTTATTTATTTTAATGACTTCTCCTTTATGTTTAAAATGAACGTTATTTATCATGTTTATAACATCGGATTTATTTATTCTACATGTATATGAAATATATGTTCAATATCATGATTTGGCTAATAACGAACCTAACCCTAAATATAGTTTAATATTCAACGGCGATCTATTTCTATTTGCCACCACCTTTAATATGTATTTTGACTTTGTGCATCAAACTCGACCTTCTGTCTTATAATTCATTCGAAATAACATTCACACCTGGCATGGTGTGCCCTGTAGACACGGATAAATGCCGATCTGCAAATTACATTCATTGTATTTCAAGCCTTCCACGGGTATTGCCAGGGAATAATACATTGTATTAACATAGTCCTAGCGTAGGAATGTTTGCTTGAATTAAGGGTCAAAATGTACCGTGACTTGTTGTCCTTACAGTTAAAGTTATATTCTCTATTTTTTTTTCACCATATTCGTTAAAAGGAAAATTTAAAAAAAGAAAAAAAAATTTACTTTTTATGCTGTCAACATGTCAAAAATCAAAATATATACGGTAAACATAGAAAATTTTATCTCATGAATGTAAAAAGTTGCATGTCTGTTCGTTTTATTTTTTCTTATTGCTGGATGGTAATTAGCTATCAAAATTAGTCATCGGCGCGCTTATGATTACGTTAAAATATGATTAAAGACCAAGACCTTAAATGATTGTACTTTAAATCCTGGCATGCAATACCAGGAGTTAACGTCACGTACTACAGGAAGTTGTGAATAAAAAATTATTAATAGTTTTGATTTTCTTCTTTATTACTGCACATATAGCGACTATAAGTTTCCCCAAGATTATTTCTTTGTTTTTAAACTGGTCAAATAAAACAATCTTATTTATTTTAATGACTTCTCCTTTATGTTTAAAATGAACATTATTTATCATGTTTATAACATCGGATTTATTTATTCTACATGTATATGAAATATATGTTCAATATCATGATTTGGCTAATAACGAACCTAACCCTAAATATAGTTTAATATTCAACGGCGATCTATTTCTATTTGCCACCACCTTTAATATGTATTTTGACTTTGTGCATCAAACTCGACCTTCTGTCTTATAATTCATTCGAAATAACATTCACACCTGGCATGGTGTGCCCTGTAGACACGGATAAATGCCGATCTGCAAATTACATTCATTGTATTTCAAGCCTTCCACGGGTATTGCCAGGGAATAATACATTGTATTAACATAGTCCTAGCGTAGGAATGTTTGTTTGAATTAAGGGTCAAAATGTACCGTGACTTGTTGTCTTTACAGTTAAAGTTATATTCTCTATTTTTTTTCACCATATTCGTTAGAAAAGAAAATTTAAAAAAATAAAAAAAAAATTTACTTTTTATGCTGTCAACATGTCAAAATCAAAATATATACGGTAAACATAGAAAATTTTATCTCATGAATGTAAAAGTTGCATGTCTGTTCGTTTTATTTTTTCTTATTGCTGGATGGTAATTAGCTATCAAAACTAGTCATCGGCGCGCTTATGATTACGTTAAAATATGATTAAAGACCAAGACCTTAAATGATTGTACTTTAAATCCTGGCATGCAATACCAGGAGTTAACGTCACGTACTACAGGAAGTTGTGAATACAAAAATAATTAATAGTTTTGATTTTCTTCTTTATTACTGCACATATAGAGATAGAACTTTGTGAATATGTATTTTATGTTATAATTAACATATTTAAACTATAAATAAAAAATCGCGAATTTTCCCTTTAACGTCCTTAATGGTATAACTGAAATGTTCCAATCTATAGTTGGGGTGAAACAAGGCTGTATGTTAAGCCCTTCCTTATTTTCTCCTTGTATAAACGACTTAACCTGCCTTGTTGATAACACCTGTGATCCTGTTACTTTACACGATATAAATTTGATTTGTCTTTTATATGCGGATAATGGATAATGAATAATTCAGTATAACTATCAGAATACTTAAATGGATTGCAAAATTGTTAAAACAAGTTCAATGGTTACTGTGACGAATGGAATTAAAACATTCCATGTTGACAGGACAAAGGCAAGAGTATTTGATGGAAGTGGTAAAAAATTACAAAATATAATTTAATTTTCAATAATGGCTGAATTAGGAATGTTCCTTGTTTGTATTTAAGCTCTAAAATCTTCTATAGAATTCGGACTTCATATTTCAAACTGAATGGAGTCTTTATTATATATTAGGTATATAGTTAATAAACAATTACCTGAAGGATTCGCTTTAATAACTAAAATTTTACTGTCCAATTTGAATCTTTCATGTTTGGGAAAATCAAAGTATTTTTTCAACAAAATAAAATTACCTTCAACTTTTATGAAAAGAAAGTACAATACATTTTAAGAATGAATAACGAGAATTCGATTTATTAAAGAACTTTTGAATTGAAAGTAAAGTATGAACTTGAAAAATATCTTTATTGAATTGAGATAAATATGTTATACAAAACTATGCCAAATTAAGAATAAGTCAGAGATCGGTAGATATTGAGCGTCGTATATTTTATACAACATCTTATGAAAGTAGATTGTACCCCCAATGTAATTCGGAGGTGGAATATGAATTAATGTGTGCACAACTCAATTAACTTTAGAAGGAGAATGATTAACGAAATTTAAAAGTGTTATTCCTTAACTTTTTGTTTTTGTGCTTAGTGTACACTGCCAATTATTAAACAAAAAGGAAGAACCGAGACCTGCAAAAAACAAGTTAAAACTTACGTCAGCAACCATGTCAGTAGTTAACGTTTATCATATCTTAATATTTATTTATTATTATTTGGAGAATTGAGTGTTTAGAGCAGATCTTTGATTGCTTATGTTAAACTTATTTACCACACGAACAGCCTTGTCACCATTGAAACTTGACAGCAGTTGTCTACAGTTAAAGATTGCATTAAACTATTAATTTCCCCATCAGCGACAATGATAGCCTTTTTTGAGATACAGACTTTAGAACGAAACCTTGCTAAAATTAGAGAAAAATTATTCGGACAGTATTTTCAAGAAATATAGGATCCCGTTGCTTTTCTTAACGTAATGTATACTTATCTCCCTTGCCTATCAAATTTGCACTAAAAACACATGTGTCTCATCGCAACGTAGAAAAACATCTCTGTTCCGTTAGTGCTTAGGAAAATATATATTATTTTGCATTTGGTATAATGCAGAGTGCACGAAGTCTCTAATAATAAAAAAGTAACGGGTGCACATATCGACAAATAATGAGTAGCCATACTTTAATTCTAAATACCATGTTATCTTCATAAAATGGCTACGCCCATAATATTTAATTGTTGATTGTAACTTAAATATCGTATATTGCTTTGTTTATGTCTTTTACATATTTTGGGTATTGGGTGGCTGTCGCATTGACGTATACACATGTACCTCGTATCTCTTTTTATTTACTAATATCCAATTTATTAATTTTTCAAATGAATATGGTCGACAGCTTGTTTGTCGAATTATCTAAAATGTTTTAAAGATCTGCAATAAAGATTAAATTATAGTGTATGGTCCATATTCATCGTAGACACAATTTTTTCCGATTTTCACTCGATGCATGCCAGTGTCCATATAATCGATTTTTTCGCCTTTTAGGTTTTTAATCATCGGCATGGTAAGTTTTTTAATTTAATTGAGTACTTTTCATGTCTTTTCTGCTCATGTTTCTTGCACACATGCGTGTTGGTTCTGTGATATACCATATGGATTGTTTTGTTAAAAGAAAGGCGAAAGATACCAAAGGGATATTCAAACTCATAAGTTAAAAAAAAAAAACAAAACAAAAAAACTGACAACAATATGGCAAAATAAAAGAAACAGACAGACAGACAGACAGACTTTAGTATACAAAACACAACATAGAAAACTTAAGATTGAGCAACATTTACTCCACCAGAACTTAAGGTGATCTCGGGTGCTCCGGAAGGTTAAGCAGATCTTGCTCCACATGTGGCACCCGTCATGTTGCTCATGTTGGTACAAACCCGGTGATGTTTAATTCGGTATGTCACATTCGGGGAAAACGGAACGGAGATTTAGTTAAGATAATTGGATCATATTTGTTGTCATCTGTGAAACGGATATTCCATAACTGTTAACCAATTCGTGATGGCGTCTACGCTGGATTGTTTATTTATTCATTTCAAGTATGTAAAGTCGCTTCTTTTGATCAACAAATGCAGCTCAGTGCGTTCATATAATTCTATAATAAACATTATAAAAACTTCTGGAAAACAACGCATGCGCAGTGAGTAGGTAAATATGTCAGTTTTCGATCCCTATTGTGTGTTAATTGCTTCGACCAAAATCACACTCAAACTTTTCAAGGCATTTTGGTTTTGTTTAACTATAGCTGAACACACTTTATTTTCAAAGAGAATGGCTTGAAGGAATCTCTTAATAATAAAAAGATCACAAAATGTGTTTTTTTTTTTTTTTCGATCTTAATCTTGCAAATAAGCATATACAATCACAATTTAGAGTCAAAATATATAAATGAACAGTCCAACATCATGCACAGAAGACTTAAAGGCGGAACGCCAAACAAGAGATCATACAATCTAACAAAAAATTACACATGGAACAACTAGACACAATTTAAACCACTGGTGTATAAAGGCCTTCCGGAAGGAACAAATTTCGTCCTCTAATATAACAAGATTGCAAACAGTTGGTTTTTTATGATTCATATTTGGTTCAATGTAGTTATATTTGATTTAATATCAGCAAGTTAGGTACTTTCTGTCAGTAACTGCAAACATTATATTGTTTGTACATGCACATATTATATGTATAATGCTTTTCTTGTACTCGGTTTCAACGAGAGTTATATCTTTTTTTGAGTTTTGTGTACGTTCACTGACAGAGTATTGATGTTTGCTCTTTAACTTATTCACACTTCATTTGCATAGACACCTGTCGATGTGAATCAACGTATGTCGACCTCTAAATGACTTTTTATTGCTTTTGTCGTTAGGTTGTGAACTCAATGACGAAAAACACATCTTATTTTGTCCACCTGTACTTTTAATGACTCAAATTTACAATAATTTGATGAAAATCAAAACAAAAAGAAATTTTAAATTATTTGCAAACATTCTGTTATCAATTCATTATATAAACGAGAAAGAGTATTTATCCTACAATCAATTAAATGTCTTCCTTTAGAACATCCTTTATGCCATTATGAATTCCAGTAGTTATTTATCAATTAAATCAATAATGAAAATAGTTCCAAAGGCAGTTTAAACATTAAATTCAGTTACTTCAGTTTCCGAATCATCATAACTGACGTTTTAGCTGCGTAGCTGCTGAAAGATTGCCAGTACAGGTTTTTGTTAATTTTTCTATTTAGACCACTGTAACAACAGCTTTTATGCCACCATGGACCATAGGTGCTCACACATGAACTGCCATGTTCATCATTATCCTGGTCAGTCGTTGAGAACTTCATCCCGTTATGATAAGCCATGTTATCACCTATATATCAATAATTAATGTATAATTAACTACACATGACAACTGATATTAGGTAAGTAAACATTTAAAAGAATTTAACATGCAACGTGTAGAAAATTGTTGCCTTTTCTAATTATCTGAATATTTTTTTTCTCTATTATGTACCCGCCCTGAATCAAAAAAAAAAAACAGTTTGTAGTATAAGGTATTCAGATAAGGTTGTTATTATTACCTGCATTTCCACTATAATCCCCGACAGTAAGTTTGTACTTAGACGCTGCATCGCCTACTACGAATGTTGTGTACACAGCATACTTCTCCGTATTGGACATGTCTGTCAGCTCTATTCTCAGTTCATATTTACTACTGGATGTTAGGTTGTAGATGTGTTTGTTTCCTTTTAATACATATGATACAGCAGCGTTACAACAAAATATAACATATCACATATCAATAAAAGGAACGGAAGGATAGGAAAGCCTCAATTGATTACTTTAATATCAAAGGCCGGTAAATTAATGTCAGTTTGCTTAATACCAAACTAAGAAAAAGTTTTCATATTTAATTAAATGGTCTTTTGAAAAATCTCATTGCAAATTTATTTGCTGTAACTCGTTTAAAGCCTTTTTCTGTACCGAAAAAGGAAAGTATGCTAGATACACTTACTGGAAATGTGAAGATATGATTGAAGCTTTAAATTTTCTCCTGGACAACATATATGTACGTTCCGGCGATAAAGTGTATCGACAAGTAGCAGGTTTTCCTATGGGCACTAACTGCGCCCCTTTAATAGCAGATTTATTCCTGTATTGCTATGAATCTCAGTTTATGACCAAACTCAGTAAAGACACGTCATTTTCACATTTGGTTGATACATTCAACAATACCTTCCGTTATCTGGATGATATTTTTTCGTTACATAATCCAGAGTTCTCTAAATATACTACCGACATTCACCCAAAAGATCTTACTTTAACTAAATCTAACATAAACAGCAGTAGTTGTCCTTTTCTAGATTTGGCCATTTCAATCTCTAAAGGAAAACTCCATACTAAAATTTACGACAAAAAAGACGATTGTTCATTCCCTATTAATAATTTTCCTTTTTTTAGACTGTGATGCTCCTTTGGCTCCACCATACGGTGTTTATATATCCCAACTCGTTTGTTACGCCCGTGTGTGTAGTGATGTCATAGATTTTAACGAACGTAATCAGTGCATCACTATCAACTGTCAAGATGAAGAACAGGAATAAAAGCCCTGTTCATTGATAATTTTCTATGTTTTCTATGTATTGTGTGCGATTTTGTCCCATGTACATTTACTCCATATCCTTTCATTTTCTATCACTGGTGAATCATTAAGTCAGGGATTTCGTTACCATAAATTACGTAAAATTTTTACTAAATTTTACGTAGATACAAAGATTTGATCAGTAAATTTGGCTGTACATGTAGAAAACTTATTAAAAACGGTATTTCACATCATAAATTTTAGGTAATATTATACTAAAAGCGCGGAAATCACTTTGTGATCCGTGTAAACTCATCGAAACTTTAAACAAGCTTCTTAGTAAAGGTTATCTTACCAATGTTGTAATTAGATCTTTGAATATAGTTTACATTGGCACAATTATCAATTTTGAAATTAAAACATAACTAAATTTGTATTCTTTTCAAACGGGATGTATAAAGACACACCCATGTTTTTTTTTAACTATAACTCCTAACTATCCTACTGCCTGTCGATACATTTATTTTTGGCATTGCACAAGTCATGTCTTCTTTAACTATTCATGACGTTAAAAATACTAAATCCCTGGGATGTGTTTTAGTTGATTAAAGTCTCTGATGCATGATTTTTCATTATTAATTGTTTTTGGCTTTTAACTAGCTGTCAGTAACTGCGAGTACTCTAAAGTCGTACTTTCTTGTTTATTTGACCTGTTGATACTACTTGTAATGCTTTTTTGTTATTTAATGTTTACTTATTCAGGGTTATATCTTCTGGTCTATATACCAGCTTTGATAAGTGTTTGGTATTACTATTAATTTTCACTTCTTCGTACCATGAACATCAAAATTATTTATTTTGTAAAAATATTTCCTTTCTCCATTTGAACTGTACACGTATATCTAACAACAAAATTATTTTCATTTACCTGTGTTTAAAATAATTGCAAATGGCTGATATTTTGTTCAAGGATATTGTTTTTCTTTAATTTTTAACATTTCACAGCGGTATAACATGTTATTTTAATTAGTATTCCCTTAGTTTATTTATTTTGTATTTACATTTTATCATAGATCAAATTTATTTGTTCAGTGTATGTTCACTGGTGTTAATATGTCTTTTGATTGAGTTAAGCCATTTCAATTGATATTTTTATAGTGTGTCTTTCTATGTTGTGATGTTACATTATTGTTTCAGATAAGAGTGAAGGTTTGGTACCATTAAAACGTTTAAACCCGCTGCAGTTGTTTGCACCTGTTCTAAGTCAGGAATCTGATGTTCAGTAGTTGTCGTTTGTTGATGTGGTTCATAAGTGTTTCTCGTTTCTCGTTTTTTATATAGATTAGACCGTTGGTTTTCTCGTTTGAATGGTTTTACACTAGTAATTTTGGGGGCCCTTTATAGCTTGCTGTTCGGTGTGAGCCAAGGCTCCGTGTTGAAGACCATACTTTGACCTATAATGGTTTACTTTTTATAAATTTTGACTTGGATGGAGAGTTGTCTCATTGGCACTCATACCACATCTTCTTATATCTATATAGATTAATATTTGATAGTGTATACCTCGCAACACATTTATCTGTGCTTACAAAGTTACTTTTCTTTATTTATTCCGTATGTATTTTACATTGCGTTCGTTTAAAATTCAATACATTTTACATTTAGTCCTGGATTCATTTTCTTATTACAATAATTACCAAACATATTACAATAGTTGTGTCGAGAAATTCTAATTAGATTATGCAATACTATTAATTGGCGGATAAAACCATTCCTTCATGTTTTTGTGTAAAAACATTAAAAGTAATAACATTGTTTTAAATTTAATTCAGTGCGAAAATCCAACCAACAGAGAGATAGAAGATACCGAAGGGACATTCAAACCCATAAATCGAAAATGAATTGACAACGCCGTAGAAAAAAAAAGGAAAACAGACAAACAGCATACACAAACAACAGTACATAAAACACAACATAGCTGATTAAAGACTGAGCAACACTAACACCACCAAGAACTGGGTGATCTCATGTGCTCCGGAAGGGTAGGCAGATCCTGCTTCACATATGTCACCCGACATGTGCAAATAGCTTCTTTCGGTACATTTCAGATGTTTAAGCAATGGCGTAATTACAGGATATTTTGATCAGGTGATAATTCAGAAACTTTGTGAATTGTATTTCCTTTTACATGTTTTAATGTACGTACCTAGCCAGTATTCGCCATCAACATTTCCAAAGCCATTCTCGTAATCTTTCCAATTTCTCTGAAAGTTTACAGATCCATCTAATCTTCTTTGAATTATCTAGAGAAGATTACAAGTCACAAAAGTGAGAGCTTTAGCTAGCTACAAAATCAGGTTTAATCCACCATTTTCTTCATTAGAAAATGCCTGTACCAAGTCAGGAATATGACAGTCGTTTGATGTGTTTAAGCTTTTGATTATGCCATTCGATTAGGGACTTTCCGTTTTGAATTTTACTCGAAGTTTAGTATTTTTGTTATTTTACTTTTTACACAAACATCAGTAACTTGTTTGAACACATCAATCTTACATTGGCACAGAAGAAGCATTTTGCCATTATAGTCTATTTGTCAATTCCGTATTGACACTGTCATTAGTGATTAATTTTGAAAGATATTGTCCTTCGGAGGAATGTATCGTCATTGACAATTACGAGTAGTGGAAAGAACAACTGTTTATGTTTAAAATGTGTGTAATCTTTAAGTGTTTCAAATGTTTTAATTATAATATTCATATTTTGTTAAGCTAACAACTGTTGATACCAATAATTATTGTTTTATTATAGATTCTGAACGTTTGATTAACCGTCTATATATCAATTCCAACTTATCATATTTAGCATTGGCAAAAAACCGATGTTATCCAGTATAAAAATCAGTATACAGCGGCAAGTGGAAACATCTGTGTAATAAATGAGTAATAACAGATTGAATCGATAATTGACAAATGAAATATTGCAAAGCATGTGTTCATACAGACACTTGTATTGTTGAAGTAGCTTGAGTATCCGGAGAGAACCACAGACCTGCGGTAGGAAAGCTGACAATCCGACACTTAAAAAAGAGCGCTCTGAACTTAACGTTTGGAAGTGCACATAAATAAAAGATTCAAAATCAATTATCTGTTGTCAATTATTGAAATGGTATATCTTACTGAATATCCTATTTATAGGCGAAGTTGAAGATACCAAAGGAATAGTCAAACTAGACAGAGGAGTGTTATCTTTGCATGCATTGGGTTATAGCACAAACTCAATATTTGCATGCTTATCTGGAACATTTGTGTAATTAAACCTCCGAAAACTGGTTTAGTGATTATAAGTGATTTCAATTTCACCGTACACGACACTTGTGTCTGAATCAAGTTAGTTTGGTTAGAGAGAGGCTAAAGATACCAAAGGGACATTCACATTTCAAAGTCGAAAATAAACTGACAACGCCATGACAAAAATGTAAAGTGACCAAAAGACTAACAACAGTATACAAAACACAAGAACCCCACCAAAACCGGGTGTGCTCATGAATAGTGAGCAGATCCTGCTCCACATGTGGCATCATTTGTGTCGCTCATGTAAGTAAGAACCTGGTGATAAGTCTTATTCGATAGGTCACCTTCGGGAAGGGAAATGGAGGGCGGGATTTTTGTTACGACGATTGGAACATATCCATCAGATGTTCAAATAAATGACAAAATGGAAATTGAAATAAATATCTTAAAGACGGTTACCACACAAGGAATCACATGTTATTTTTTAAGAATATATATTATATAGTTCGTGTTAAATATAAAATATAAATGAAAAAATATTTTAGCGCACATCTTTATGTTCTATTCATGATGATTTACTTTTTATCAAGGAGAGATCGGATAAAAGTTTTAGCGAGATGCATATAAGGAAACACTGTTACAGGTAAAGGCATCAATGCACTTTTACTGGTAACGAAATGGAGAAAACCTCACCTGAATGTACGCAACGCATTAATAACTAGCACGTGCATTTACGGTTAATTCTTTTATAGACACGATGAAATAGTTGAAAATTTGAAATGTCAAGTAGAGGTCACATTCTTGATTGATTCAATGTTGTTATTTGAAACATGATAAAAATTCTTATGGTCGTCCGAGAGTCCCAATTATATTATATACAAAACAAAATAAAACGTCGAAAAGACATAACAAAATAGCATGAAAAATCATAAAGAACAGGTACACAAAATTTGTTTTAAGTTATGAATCATTTTATTTTTCCTTCATTTATCAATAGATTTGAAGTTGATAACATTAGGAATTTACGATTCTTTAAACAAAAACAAAAAAAACAAAAAAAAAACAAATTGGATGGCTACAACTCACATAAAGCCTTCACCGGTAATAAAAAGGAAAATATCCGATATATATTAAACAAATCAACTGTAATAAGAGGATTATGTATCGGTATATTTTTTTATCAGTAAGTTGTAAGAATTCCAATGGAAACTAATTAAGCTCATCAGTAGCAGATTTGTTGCTGTATTTTTTACAAATAATAGCGTTTGGTCAAACTGGGTATACATCCGTTTTCATTCAACTTAAAATACAAGTTCAACAACTCTTATAGTTACAGGGATGATATTTCACCTTTAAACAATCAAGGATTATCTAATTACAATGCGGAAATTAAACCAAGGGATCTTACTTTGAAAATTTCTAACATTAGCAGCAGTAATTGTGTTTTTCACATAAGTATTTTTTTTTTTATTATTCAAATCAAACTAGTATATATTGTGGTGTACTTTACATACTTTATTACATGTAATGACTGATGAAGAGTTTGGTGGTAAATAGATGGATACGAGTCGTTAGCATTTCTGGTTCCTTGGTGTGTTCATACTTTTTTTCTGCCCTTTTTTTATACATTCCCTTTGACAGAAGAAAAAAATGGATATGGTCGTATTGATGTTGAAAACAAAAAACAGATTAGAAATTACTAAAATTATTTTTGAAAGTTATCTATTTTTTTATTCTTTATTTGGACCACAAGATGAAGAACAGGAATAAAAGCCCTGTTCATTGATAATTTTCTATGTGTTGTGTGCGATTTTGTCCCATGTACATTTACTCCATATCCTTTCATTTTCTTTTGAAAGTAATTCTTAGTTTTTCCTTTTTTATTAATCAGATTTGTTTCATCTACATAATTATCCATGACATTTTTGACTGTTTTCCTATACATGGTAATGTAAAATAGATAAATAGAGGTCTAAATGGATTCATTTTTCATTTTATACTAATTGATGCTAAAATATCATTAGGAATTTATTTTCATTCATTTTATCAAGATCGAGCAAAACTGTATATTTTCAGACAAGGTCCATTTAAATATCATTAATTTGAAACTCACTGTCCAACCTCCACCATCTGTAGTCATGTCACAGTAAACTTTGACCTCAGATTTCTCGGAATATATTGTGTATACACCAGAGTTGGATATATATCTTTGCAGCTCAGTACAGTCATTTGCAGTCTTCTTTGCACATATCCCTGAAGCTAGATAATATTTAAAAAATGTTGTGCGAACAATCTATAATATCATCCTTGCATTGTTATGCTTATTTTTTTTTTATCAAAGATTGATCTAGGGGTATTTCATAAATCAAATTAAAAACAAAAAGTACTGAAATGTTAATATTTGTAATACATTAACTGATTTGAAGACTAGTAATTGAGAAACGTAGGAACGCAATAGAAAGGTTGAATTAACCAATTTATTAAAAGCTGTCTAATCTTCTTTTCCTGCATGTACATAATGTGTGTGTATTTTATTCCTAAAATGCCAATATAATTTCAAATTGACCGTGACTGAAACAAAATCTTTCGATAAAAAAGAATAATGTTAACAACAAGATTTTTAACCACGACAGAAATTGGATTAACTGGTCATGAAAACTTGAAATCGTTTAATATTACCTCTCACTATTGAATATTTCTAATGATATATCTTTTGTAATGATAATGCATCTAGTTTAAATAAAGCGATATCTTATATTCACACAAGCTAGGAAATTTAGGGATTATGTTTATGGATATATATAATAAAGTTAAACTGAATCTTAATATCTATTCTGAATCAGTAGTTTTAAAACTTACTTTCTACGTCCTGTGTCAATATTGTCAGTAGCCTGGAAACCAGCTTTTCCCCTCCAGATTCTGAATAATATACAGTTAATTATTAAATTATTCTCGATATATTTCTGACTGTAACGACAACTTACAACAATGAGTAAATATTTGAAATCTGAATTATCATGTCTTTATTCTTGGAAAACTGAAAAACGTGAAAACCAGGAATACGAAAAAATAAACTTTCCCTTTCAAACAAGTTTTAACACTTATGAACACCACAACATTATATTCCTGGTGTCTATGATAAGTTAATTTGTTGAAAATTCCGACTAATCTGAAAAACCACTTTGCAAAGCTAAACACGAAATGCATTTTCTTCATACATAAAAAATCAAAAGACTATTATCTCTTTCAAATAAGATTACTCGCTGACTTTTTTACCTTGTTTTAGTTCTTATCAGAGGTCTTGTCTGAGTTTGTTATATTGCTAATTTCATATGACTGTCGTTTTCGTGTTATTATTCCCGTCGGTCTTTCATTTGATAAATCCTAAAATCCTTTGAAAACCGTAACCTTTAATAGTAAAGTGAAACCTGTCCAAACCGAACAACTTCGGGACTTGGTGTTGTTTTTTTTTCGGTTTTCACATGTGTTCAGATTATTAAGATAGTTTTTAATCATTTCGTCACTGACGACGACGAACACTAAGTGACACAACAAACGACAATTGTGTCATATTGATTTCAATGTAAAAATTAATGAAAGATATGAAAAAGATTTTTATAGATGGATGTTAATCAAATACAAGTTCATCGGTCAAGTTCCTTATTTAAGTTATTAACAAATCAAAAAATATCGGAATGAATAATGTCCGATCACGTTATTCAAGTATAATCCCACATGCTTAACAGTTTTTTTTAATTCTATTTTGTTGTCCCCCGTAAATTGACTGTTGGAGTCAAATTCCAAACAACTTTAAATGCAGATACCGTATTTTAATTTTCATCAGAATTGGGTTTCTATTATCTGCATACTCGGGCTCTCTGACCTAAACTGTTAAACTGAAATGGATAACAGATAGTCATCATCCGGTTCTTTAGACTTATCTGCATTCGATGGGGTATCTAAAGGGAATCCCAAATTACGACAAAAATTGAGCACTGTGTATAGAATGTTATAGCAATGGCTTTTATGTATCCCATATCTCAAAATAAGAACGTGTTGTGAATAATTTGAAATTGCCTTTGAATCTGTATTTTATTCTTACTGATTAAATAAAAAGTTTCATACTCGCCTTTTTCCGGGCTTTAAACTTCTTTTATCATTTTATCAACTATATATTTTTTTTAGGAGTTTCCATTTGAACAATGTATTCGTGTACATTTACAAGCTAATTAGTTAATAATAATAAAAAAAAAAAAAAAAAAAATAATAATAAAAACAACTGTGCATTCAATTAAACTTCAAACAGCATCGGTGATCATTTGCCAGTCTGTGTTTAGTTGATCACTCATGCAAATAATTATGAATACTTACATTGTTTTGATTGTTATTAATCGATTTGACAGGTAATCTTTTAATACACATACACTAATGAGTATTCAAAAAGCGTTCGGAATTCGGTATTGGCAGTGTTCGGTTAACTCAGGTCGAACTAACGTTAATTAATAGAGAAATTTCATGGGGCTGTGGAAATTGTTCGTTTTAAAGTGAAATTATGATTTTTCAGGGTTCGGTTTCCCTCGGTTTGACTGTATTTTTGAATGAAAATAAAATATTTACATTGTTTACTGGGTCTTGTTATTATTATGATACGAATAATGATTAACTTTAATTGACAAAATCAGCTACTATTTGCAGATCTTTTTATCAATTTGTCGGATAACAGAATTGACGACTATACCTAAATTTTCCTTTTTATTTATATGTTTTTCTTTCGTTTTCTCTCTTGAATTTATTAATTCTGGATATTTGGTGTATTGTTTTTGATGTTTAATCGATAAAGCCCCTCATGTGACCTGCAACTGTTTACATCCTTGTACTCTACTGTTTTGTAGTATAATTGATAACCATAACACATCTTATTGTTAAAACATGTTATTTGTTTTATATAATAACGAAATCAGATTACCATTTAGCTTAAGAATCCACTTGATTTCATCCATCACCTGTTCATTCAATTTGACAATCTCCCTGAACAGTACCATTTCTTGAAAAGAAAAAGAAAAAACTGAGTATTAAATATATTCTACTAAAAAGATATCTGTTCAGAATATCAATCCGATATACATTTCTTTTCAACAAACTTTTACTGATACTAAGTTACATAGTAATTTTTTTCTCTAATTACATCTTTGCTAAACGTAGTAAATTCAGTCTATTCTTACTGTTGAGAATATTCTGTGTGTCCCTTTTAAGATCTTCTCCACTTATGTCATGATCTTCAGGTAAACATTTTCCTACAATGACAAAATTTCAACATAAGTAATAGAAGGAGAGTGTACTCTCCTTAAATTATTTATGATAACTTTAACGATTATTTAACTGAGATTTTACACGTATGTGACAAACCCAATAGACTTTATTTAACATTACCGACATTTGACTCCGGATTTATATTTTTGATAGGTTACCTACTCTGTAGTAGGACATCTTGGTACTCCATTAAGTAAGGGCAACTTATATAAGTAAAATCAAGCTTTTTTCTGTTTTCATATTTCCATATACGACAAAATATTCGGAAGATTTTAAACTCCCCCTCCCCCTTCCGACCCCCCAATGCACCGATTATTTGGTGGTTTTTACTTGTTTTGGTTGTTCTTACTTGACCGAGTTCCAGGATGTCCTACCACAGATTAAGTAACCTGACAAAAATATCTACAGTCAAAAGCCGATAATATGATATATTCCGCTTACTTTTTCATTTTAGTGTTTACGTTAATCAATTTATAATCAATATAGTAAATAGATTATATTATGGAAGCCTTCTTTTATAATCTAATTTTAAATCATAAAAATAAAGTATAATAATAATAATATCTCGTTATACATGTTATAATGGTTAGAAATATGTTATATTAGGACAGAATTAATTTCATCGTATGTACGAATCGTTAAATGTAAAATACTTATTGGGATAATATTCAATTTGTCTTTTTTGTTTTGAACATAAATGTGACGGAAATATATAATTGGTTTTTGACAATAAATTCTGCTGAGAAAGGGTACAAAGGAAATATAGTGCAAAGCTAAGTCGGCATGACATTTTGTAATCATGTTTATTTTCATGTGAATTAAAGTTTTGCCCAAGACGTAATATCTACGTCAGGCATGGTGTATGCATGTTTCTTTTCGTAAGTGTTATGTTTAAACAAGCACTGATTGAAACTACAAAAAACTCCAAAAAGCTAATAAGGGTATACA
The DNA here is from genome assembly GCA_017311375.1 of Mytilus coruscus. Lineage (NCBI taxonomy): Eukaryota > Metazoa > Mollusca > Bivalvia > Mytilida > Mytilidae > Mytilus > Mytilus coruscus. Next base: position 26,593 of record JAASAO010001607.1, read on the forward strand.
CCTTTTGAAGTTAACATCCTTTTTGGTGAATAATATTGGCTACATTGAACATATCATATATACCATTAGTTACGATTTAGACAAACACACGATTTATTCTGATACATTACAGGTCTGTGTTAGACTTATTACAATACAAAATTTGAAAAAGGTTTTCAAATTTAATTTTTTTTATTTTTATCAAAGTTTTGAAATATCAACATTCCAATTTTTTTTCAATTTTAAATTTTGAAAATATCTCCAAGTAAATAAATTTACGATTCTAAAATAAGTTTAAAATTTGATAGTTTAGATGTTTAATGAAATTTTAAAGATACTAAACTTAAGTGCAGTTTTGATTGTTTCGCTTTTTTAAAGTTTGATTTTTTGGTTGTTTGATTAAGATATCAAAAACAGAAAACGGATGAAAAGAGAACAAATGTATCATTATCACTTATGGGGTATTTGTACAGTGCGAAACGAAATAAAACGAAACAAAACGAAACAAATCGAAATGAAATGAAATGAACATTAAACTGTACCTAAAAAATAAAAGGAGGCAGACGGATCTTACTGGAGAAAATTAATAAAAATTAATATTTCTGAAAAGCGTAGAAATAATTTTAATATAAGAAACAATTCGTTTTTGATCATTCGAAGGAAGAAATAAAAAGAACGAAACGAATTAAATCATTTTAATAGCAAAAAATGAAGAGGTTGTAGTTGTTAAAACAAATTGGACATCACATGAGATATCAGTATCCTGAAAGTTTTGGAGTAACAGTGAAACTGACCAATTCTCAGAAATCCCGATTAAGTTGTAGAATTGAGTATGTAAACATTTGGTACTGTACATGAAGAAATAAAATGGTTCAAAAACATTTTGAACGATCAACTTTAGAGTTTTATAATCTGCTTTGGTTCTAATAAATCCTTGACTTTCAAACATTTGGCGTCAAGCGTCCCTGATGAAGATAAATCCAGAACGCATGAAATTTTTATCGCGTTGATTTCATTTTTTATTGATTGAATGACGATCATATATTGCCTTTTATTATTCATTTTATTTTTAAGTATTGGTACGGTAGGTGATCTTGTCGTAATGAACGTTGTACTTATATCAAAAGTTGGAAGTTGTTGATTAGATTCCAGTTTTTTTTATATATTGATAAATGCTTTACCCGCTATACACGCTCAATTTGAGAGTAAGGCCAAATATAAGTAGCTTGGAGCCAAGATAATGTTGAAAGGAAAAACTTTAACATCCAACTCAACGTGTTGGTTTTGCACATGCTGAATACATTCATACCACGAAAACCTTTCAAACATTATTTTCAGCCTGAATATATATGCAATAGTACGTTAAACACCAATCTATCCAGGTGTAGCTGTCGGCATTTTGATAAATGCGTGTCATCAGTTTTAATCATATAAGCAGGACCATGTTAATTATTTTTACGATTCGGTTGAGAGGTAGTTTTAATAATGAAATGTGTTTTTGTGTGGTCATTATATTTGTGTATGCATTATTTTTCTCTGTATTGTAGAGTTTCAGACGATTAGAATGTTAAATCATCCGATTAAATGTATGCTGAAGACACAAAACGTATTGTTGAAAAAACGTTATGAAAAATGATTGCATTAGAAGTTCCCATCACTGATAAACATATAAGTAAGTTGAAGTGACCAATCTTAAAGGTAAACTGTTTGGTTTCTCTTTGTCAAATTTACTTTTTATTGACTGTTTACGCATAATTTAGGTCGTTGGGTGCTCATTGCATCATGTCGTGTAACCCAGTAGGTATAGTGTCCCTGTGAGATAGTGTTTTTGGGTGATCGCGAATTGACCCACTTTTTTTTAGTGTAGGTCTGGTTTTTTGAGTGACATTAAATACGATCAGATCGATTTACTGCTAAATCGCCGCTAAATCTACGCCTAATTTCCTTGAATTCACAAAAGATTCCAAATTTTACATTTTCCAGGTTTTTCGATAGCAACATTTGTAATGACCAGCTTTTTAAACTAACGGTCCAGGGTTTTTCTCATTACTTGGCGTCCGGCGTCAGTCGTCGTCATCTTTCTTCTTCGTCCGTCATCGTCGTTTTCTATCGTCGTCAACTTTTACAAAGATTTTCTCCTCTGACTACTGGGCCAAATTTAACCAAACTTGGCCATAACTATCATAAGGACATTGAGTGTAACAAGTGAATACAATGCTACAGCCTGCAAACCAACATGGTCGTTAGCGGTTAAATATACGTTTTTGTCTTTTTTTCGCTAAGGAAATTTCACATAGGCACACATTTTCAGAATAGTTAGAGCTATTTATTGTTTCTTTCCTTAAAAATTGTCAGGCGACTTCTTATATGAGTTATTGCCTTTAAAAGACACATTTTACTATTTTTCTTTTTCATTTTTGCCCATTTTCTTGAAAATCATAATAAATGGAAAGTTTGATAGCAAAAATGATTAGCAAGACAAAATTTACTTTTAAGACAATATTTCAAAATCGTCAGATGACTTTCTTATTGAAGGTATTGTCCTTTATGAAGATTTTAACCTTTTTTTCATTTTTGCTTAATATTTGACAAAAACTATAGTAGATAGATAGAAACTTAAATAAGCCTAAAAGATCAGCTACATAAGATCAACAAATAAGTTACATTGTTGAAATCGTCAGTCAACCCCTTGTGCGAGTCACTGCCCTTTTACTATTTCCTTTCTGCGTTTTTGCCTAATATATGAAAAAAACTATAATAGGTAGAAATAATCCTAAATAAGCATTAAGTATCAGTAAGACAATATATACTAGCACATCAGCAAAGTGAAATCGTCTGACTGCCCCTAATCGAAGCTGGTATCCTTTAATGATAATGTTTTCCAATTTGTGGTGTTTTCGTCTAATATCTGGAAAACTAAAAACTATGATAGATATATAGAAACTTAAAGAAGCAAATATCATCACCAAGACAATATCTACACATAAGACTATTGGCAGAAATCGTCATTTTACTCCCTATTGCTCTCAAATGACAATTTCAATCATCAATTTCTTCGTCTTTCAAATTTCTTTTTTGTTTTGAAAGGAAGTAACTTCTTACTTACTCCATATGGTAACTAACCCTATATGGTAACTTACCCCATATTTTTGACAGCTAATGGCTAATGCCTATTTGCATATCTCATGTAGCAGTGAGGTTAATTTCCATTGTGTATTTTATTAAAAACCTATATGAATATCTACCCTAGATACACTCTCTGAAAGAAGTCATAAACAAACAACAAACAATAAAAAAACAGCATGATATATAAAGACACTAGAACGAAGGCAACTAAAACATAATTGAAAGTTAAACAAACAAGGTTAAGGGTCCGTATAACACTATCAATCCAAAACTTTATAACAAATTTCGAATTTATTTTTTTTATTTTTAATCAAAGTTTTAAAATATCAACATTCCAAATTTTATAAATAATTAAATTTCTAAAATTCGATTTAAAATTAGATAATTTAGATATATTCAATCAAATTTTTAAGTACTAAACTCAACATTATGCTTTGGGTCATTTCATTTTCTTAAATTTTGATTATTTGATTGTTGTTTAAATATTTAAGAAAGGACTTAATCATGTTAATTATGGCTACATGTAAAGTGCGAACTGCAAACGGATATAAAAACGGAACAGAACGAAAATAAACTCATGAGTGAATCGTTTAGATAATTAATATGGTGTTACTAAAATTAATTAGCTGATGACAAGCACAACTACATATGAATAGATTGGTGCTTAATGTGCAGCTTAATGTACAACTATAACATGTATATTTAAGCTGAAAAAAAACGTTTATGTAATAGGTTAATGTGGTATTAACGTATTCAGTGTTGACAAGACCAAGCGCTGAGTTGGATACCACAGTTACTTATTTTGAGCCATTTTCTGAAAAATAGCGCGTATATGGGATAAGCAATGTAAGGCAGATAACAACATAAAAAATTATTGAATCCGACTGAAACCTCCCACATTCGACAACAAAATGTTAGAAGGGAGTACGACGTTCATTGCGACACCATTGATACAGTATTCTATCTACCATGTTATACTTCAACTTGAAATCAATTACAAAAGGAAATATATGATCTTCACGCAATCGATAACGGACTAAAGATGATCGTTCAAAATGTACGTTCAGTGATTTTATCTGCCGACATGAATGTAAGTAGTAAGAAGCCGTAAACAAACCAAAAATATTTAAAATTTGAGGGAATACACGTGTATTCAATCATTTTGGTTGTACAATTATTGTTTTACGTACAGTAGCATGTATTAAATAGTCAATACTACCACATTCCGCTTACTGCAAGTTGGTCAAATTTCAATGTTACCATCCTATATGATGGGCGATCCATCAAGCAAGTGAAGGTTGGGTAAAAGTATAGAAAAAAAATAAGGAAAAGGGAGTAAACCTTCCAACCTACAATATCCTTTTGTCCATTACGACTTATACATTCAAGATTCGCTGTTATCTTTTGATTAATTGTGAAAACCGCATAATCTAAAAAGATGAAATTTTGTAAGTACTTTCTTACTACAAGTACAATTAATCTGTTTAAATAGATGAAAACCCTTCAAAATGACAGGATACTGATATTTCATATGATGTCCAATTTGCTTAAAGAAATACAACCTCTTCTTTAAATTAGTGTTTTGCGATTGAAAATGATTAAAATCGTTTCGTTCTTTGTATTCCTACTTCAGAATTATTATAATCAAAGTGCTTCTTATTTTAAGATTAATTCTTCGTTTTTGATAAATATTTATCTTTATTCAATATTTCTCATTTTAGATTCGTTTGCCACTTGTTTAAGTTTAATATAAACTTTTTACTAAATGTTCATGTCGTTCCGTTCGTCATAGTAAGTTTTGTATTTGATTTGGTAATTTTTCGATTTTGTTTTTCTTTTGTTATGAATCGACTCTGTTTCGCACTTTACGTGTACCCCAAAGCGCGATAATGATACAGATGTTCTCTTTTTATCCGTTTTTGCTATTTTCAATTTTTAATCAAAAATCTAAAAAATAAAACTTTCAAAAAGCGGAATTATCAAAACTGAAAGTTGGACTTAATATTTTTAAAGCTTGATTAGATATCTAAACTATATGAAATTGAAAACACATTTAAGAATATACAAGTGTTCTTCATTTGGTGCAATTTTTAAAACTTCCAAAAATTGGATTGTGTATCAGTTCATATTTTAAAACTTTGACAAAATTTTATAACTTTTAAAAATTTTAAATTGTTAAGTGTTACACGCACCGTTAGTCCCTCTTTCATTTAATCTTATCTTAAATAGTTATAAAAATGCCGAACATATATAATAACAGAAAGAAGCAAATAATATATAGAAGACCATTACATGCAAGACTTGTCAGATCAGTTTAAATAAAGAAATGCAGAGATAAAAAGAAACATAAAATTAAAACAAAACTGACCTTGTAATTTGTACATAATATCGTCCACCCTAAAATCCTCGTCAGGTAATTTTCGAGCATTACTTACTTCTACAAAAGAAAACGACAAGTTTCAGTTTGGGTGTTCCTTTTGAGGAATTATTATTCCTTGTATCTCGTTTATGCAACTACATGAAATCTTATACGTGAAGATATGTACAATATGCAATATTTTTTGCACTCAACTCAGGGAGAATTCGAACAAAACCTTTCATAAACTAAAAGAAGAAACAACTCACAAAGTTCTATAATTTCAATTTCAGATATAGTATACAGTGATCAACCTTCAACAAAAAATCATTCGTCCATTATCTTATGTTGATCACAACTGACTCATAATGTTATTGATAAATATTTATCGAAAATCGATTGTATCGTACATATTCCGTTACCTACCTACAATTTTTTAAAGCACAAGCTGTTTTATATTTTTAAGCTATATACTACATGTCCTAGTGATAAGCTTTTCTTATATTTTGCTGTTTTCGGGTTTATTAGGCAATTCAGAAAAGGGAAATAAACTGAGACGAGGAATAGCTTTTAGAATTTTCTAATGTGTATCTTCATCATACTACACAAGGCAGACCGTTTGATCAATACAATAGCGTAAAAGTCTTTTACTGCTTTTTTACGTTTATATGGTTTAAGTTTATTGAGTGAAGAAACTAATTAAAATTGTTTCATAATATTACCGGTTATTATTCATTATTATAGGGTTATATTGAGTTTTTTTTTAAATAATGATAATTTTTGTTTTCATATATTTTAAATCGTATATATTTCATGTTTTCAATATGGATAAAGGGCGCTGTTGTTTCAAAATCACTTTGTCATCAGATCTGTCTGATAATAAATGACCCTGCGTTTTCACTAATTTAAGACGAACATATTTTGAATCTTGGATAATATATTTAAAGAATTCACAATCATTTCAGCCATCTTTCAATGGTATAAAGTTGTCCTTTTAATCAGTTTGAATATATTACATGTTACCTATTGCCCTTTTTATGTGACAGCATTTGTTTTAAAAGTTTCCTGATTTCTGTTCCCGATAAAGATAATACTATAGTTACCTTCGTGCCTAATAGAATCTAATAGTTTCACTTGTCCTTGCTCCTTCAAAATGTCATTTATTCCCTGCATGGTCATATTTCTGATAAGGTCTATGGTCGAGTTTTCGTCCAATGATGTTTTAAAAATATTTTGTATTTGTTCTTGCACAGCATTTTGAATCGTTTCCTTCATAAGAGTTCTGATGTAAACCTTAATTTTCATGTAAATGGTACTCGTATCAAGCATGGCAACTAAAGGTGCTCCTTTGTCATTTATCAAAGGTATTGATAATGGGCCCGGGTCTTCATTCCTAATATCTTTGATGTCTGATCCTGATGCTGTTACATATATATCACAAGACCAGGCCAAACAGGAAGCAACTACTATAACCATTGCATTTAATTTCCTATAACACGTCATTACTCCAAGTGATTTTCGAAGTATATTTCTTTTATATCCTACTCTTTTCGTTACAACCAATAGTAGTATGAATTAACAAACAACAGAGCTCTCTCCTCTTTATAAATCTTACAACAACAAAAAATCAGAAACAATTGCACTTTCTGCACTAGATATATCTCTGGTTTAAAATCAGAAACTGTTGCACTTTCTGCACTAGATATATTTATAGTTTAAAATCAGAAACAGTTACAGTCTCTCTCTCTCATGAATATGTTGGACATATCTGTAGTTTAATCAAACCAGAAACAGTTGAAGAAATTTTAATGAAATATGTCTTAAAATTATAAACAAGTACCAAAAACCTCGCCAAACTGTTTATCTCTTTAAATGCCGATAAACAAAAGTATCTTGTAGAAAACAAAATAGATTAGAATTTGTTAAACTTTGTAGTATTTCCGTCTTTAAAAACGAATCGCAGTGAAAGAAGGCCTTATCTCAACACCAAGATAGCATTACCTAATTTCAATTGTATAGATTATGTAATGTTTGATTGTAGTTTTCCTTTACTTCGAATGGCAAAGATTCCCTGTATATGCAGGATATGCAGGATCAGAATAACTTAAACAATAAATACATTTTGTTTGTTTAAAAACTTAAATTATGGGTTGGACATTGTTCAGGTTTCACCGATGTCATTTCATGTATTTTACAGCTACTGATTGTAGGCAATTAACCCTAAACCGTACCGTCCGACATGTAACCAATGTTTTTATATTGGAATGAGTTCAAAGCGATAAATGACACATTTTGTCTGTTAATTTCTGGTTCATTTATCATTTGTTTATCGGGTTAGTGTATAAAACTATTTATTCTTTTTTAACTCATTCATGTCATTGGTACTGAATTTAAACTTAACTTTCGTAAAAATGGTGCTTTCTACGTTGTAACGCTTAATTGTATTTCTGGAAGACGTGTTCTTTGCACGGCGTCTTACGTTTTGCAGCCAAAATTATACGAGCTTTCTTCGTGAAAGTTAATAATAATATGATTGTTGACTGATTTATATTACAAAAGGGGAATACTTACGAGTATAATCGTAAATGATAAACATGAAATAAGATGTGGCATATGCGTCAAAATGACAGCAACACAAAAAGCGGTTTCGTGTATTTGTACACACATTATTAACCCACCATCAAAGTTGTATTTAATTTTTGTTCGGGAACTTTCAGAACCAGTTTTCCTAAGGATGACAAAAAGTTTCAGACATTACTATAGACAACGTACCTGGATATAAATAACTTATACACATAAAGCAGGTGGTAAATTAGGTTTTTGGAATCACACCAGCATTCAAGCATAATAAGCATGACAAGTGGAATCACAAAATGATGCAATTAAAACCACATTACTTCAATATAAAAATAGAAAAAATATGTTTCCTTTTATTCTATAGAGTATTTCTGAGAATGAATCAATTTGACTTTTGCTCCTGTAATAAGCCTTCTTTTGGTTTATAACAGTTGTACAGATCAGTTTTTGTTTTATTTGTGTGGTATGCAGATTATATTTTTTAAAAGCCTCACCCACACGGCATCGAAACTATTTTTTCATCACTTTAATCTAATATGACCACTGACAACTCTGTAAAGAAAAAACTGCTATCATTGACTTGTATTGCACTTTTTGTACAATGCTAACGATCCGACTAAAGAACAAGCCTAATGATCTCGTAAAAAAACCAAAAAGACATCCTTTTTTTATAAATTTGTAGTATTTATTTATTATCTGCTAATGAAAAACAACTGTTTAACATATACGGTTTCTGCTAAAACCAAACATGACCTCTGATTCTGACCATAATATTTTTGGAAGTGCCTCAATTGAAATTGATGTGGTCATCATTTGCTGAATTGGCTTAAAATGACCTGATAGATGCAAACCTTCAGGATATACTTATCCAATTAGATAAGCAAAACCAAAAAAGATTTGACAGAATATCGTCACCCCACTGCAGATTAAGTTGAGGTTAAAATTCATTCTGAAAAGACAGAAAGTGCATTTGTTAATTGACATTTTGACACCCAATATATGACCATAAGACAAAACATAAGATCAAATAATATATTGAAGGCCAACAAAATAAAAACACATCAACAAAAACTGTACGAGGTATTACCATTCTAGATAAATTTCTGAAAGTCAAACGATTTACCGTCAACACAAATACTCAAACTCAAACATTAAACATTTAGGTATGTACAAATACATAAAAAGTAACATAACAAAAATACTGAACTCTAAGTAATATTCTAAATGGAAAGTCCTTTATAAAATGACAAAATAAAAAGCTCAAACACATCAAATAACTGTCTTATTCCTGACTTGGTAAATAGTAAGGAGCAGTACGGCCAATCGAACCTTGAAAGAGTAAATTAAATCATCTTGAATTAACTTTGCCGACGGATGTTGAAAATTAAGTTACTTAGTCATTTCTTAATTTATACACTTGATTTGTGTATTGTTAATTAAGAGGACAATACATATTCAAACTACCATGAGTGTCAACAGAATGTTGACATTATTTATCTGTTTATTGTTTTAATATTCGATTGATACAAATTTAGCATGATAACTGTCGTGATATCAGATGATTCGTTATGTAGTCAGAATTTAAAAAAAAACATATTTTGTTTTACATTTATAAGCTCCTCGGTGAAAGCTATTGTATGATATTGTTTTTTTCTGAATGTGATAATTTGGTTAATATTCTCAAATAATCACAAACAATTTCTAGACGAAATTTAATTTCCCAGAGGGCAGTGTTATGAACGTTTATTAATGTTTTGATAGCTTTGATCGAGAATGTCGTTCCCGGCAACTTTGACATTTGTGTTATGACATTCAAATAATTTGTGGCGTATGAATAACATTTTTTTTTTTCGCTCTTATTTATCTTACACTTCATAAGTTACTCCTTTTATCTGCTTAATATTGCTGAATCTGTGTCAGGATTGATGAATTCATGCTTTTATAAAAGTTGCTCATTTTCGTGTATTAGTACCTTGTGATACATATAACTGACTTCGAATATTAGCGACCCGTTGTTCATTCATGGTTATTGTGCGCTGTGTGTGTATAAAAGGGGAAATCCAACCGTAATCAACGTTCTTTGAAATATCAAGTTGATTGCTGTCAAATTTGTTTACGCACGCAAACCTGTTACAGAAACCTTCTAACATATGTATTGTGTCTGTTTTTTTTTCATAAATTGCTTTTAAATGATATCATTAGTAGAACAATTTTGATCTCAAACTGTCAATTTGATCTGAACAGCTCCTGAAACAATGAACAATATATAATTCACTCCTTTTCAGTCTTCCAGACAATTTTTAGACTTATCAACCGCGGGAATTTAAGAACTGTTCAGATAATTTACTAGAAGTCTATTAAGATCTTTTCAGTGCATATTCACACTTCTAGTACTTTTCATTTACTTTTCATTTTCCTGTACCAATCAACATCATACTGATTTGTCTGAAAAGCTCCTGAACAGTATTGTATTGACTGCAACCCAATTGTCTGAAGAGTACTGAATTCACCGCAGTAGATAAATCTGAAAATTGACTGACAGACTGTAAATGTCTGAATAATTTATTTTTTTAAATTACCAGATGATGTAAGGATCATAATGACATTTTAGACTAAATTTAATTTACTAGTGTATAATTACATAAATTAAAATACTATTTCCGGAAGCTGGTCATTCAGTCAGTTATGTGCGACAATACTTTGCAAAGGTATTTTGCACAAGGAATATAACGATGAAAATCTAATTTCTACTTTAAAAATAAAGATCGAAAGCAATCATACTACACTTTTTGTTTTTATATTTATATATGAGCAAACCAGCAGTAATCTACAAGATGATTGAAAACATTGGATGTATACTGTTTTATGTCAATCCATTTTATATTGAAATGTTAACTACCATGGTGTAATACGAAGCAAGACAATATTCAAGGCACTTTAATTGAATTGAATTTTTCTTTGAAAAGTGATTGGTTAAGAGGAATCCCCATACAACTACAAAGAAGACAAAATGAGCGTATTTGTTTTGTTCTATTTTAATTTGGGATATAAGCGTATACAATTTCGGGGAGTCAAATTCACATATATATATAAGACAAGAAACGGGAAGACAAATCCAACAGAATGAAGAAAAACAGACGGAGAGACAAAACACTAATATAACAAAGAAGTACATATCGATAAATAGAACATAATCTAAACTGATTGACTGACGATTAGTTCATGTGTTACGGAAGGAATGTATTTCGTCCTTTGCCAGTGACTTAAACCAATTGCAAACTTGTTTTTCTTGTGGCTAATGTTTGGTTCAAGGTAGTCATACATGATTTAATATCAGCCAGTTCAGTACTTTATGTCAGTTACTGCGAACATACTTTGACACGGTATTGACTAGTTTATACATGTACATATAAATAAATAATTGCGTTTCCAGTACTAGGTTTCAACATATGCTATTTTCATTTACTTTTTGTGTTTATTCAAAGAGCGAGATAATTAAGGAGCAGGATTGAGATTTGAGATCAGAGAGCTATTTTCATTCCACCACCTGTTCATATGCCTTTTCTCAATTAAGGATTTTGTTTTGTTATTTGTAGCATTTGGAGAACGTTGGCAGATTTTTTGTTGTTACTCTTTAATTTAGTCACTCCTTATTTATAGAGACAAATGCCACTTTAAATCATCGTATATTGATCTCTAAACGTCTTTTAATTGTTTTTTTGTAGTTAGGTTGCGATCTTACTGACGTTAAATACATCTTAGTTTACCATTCTTTGATGAAAAGCAAACAAAAAGTGAATTTTAAATCATTTATAAAAATTCTGTAATCAATTCATAATATGAAAGAGGATGTTTTTTTATCTTACAAACAATAAAATGTCTTTTTTCAGAACCCTCCCACATGCAATTAATATTTTCAGTATTTCAACTATCCAACGCATTAATCAATAAATGGAAATAATTCAAAGTCAGATTAACATTGAATTCAGCAACTACAGTTTTCGTATCATCATAACTGACGTTTTGGCAAAGTTGCTGCTGAAAGATCGCCAGTACAGGTTGCTGTTAAATTTCCTATTAAGAGCACTGTGACAACAGGATTTGTGCCACCATGGTCCATAATTTTCTACACAAATACTTCCTCTATCATTATCTTGGTCAGTCGTTGAGAACATCATCCCATTATGATAAGCCATGTCATCACCTATATAAATGATAAAAATATCATTAACTACTCATACCAACTTATATAAGGTAGTTGACGATTAGACAAAGCAAAACTGCAAATTATTATTATTATTATGCCAAAAACATTGTTTTGTTAAAAATTCAAAAATTTTGAGAAACAATTTTGATTACAACTCCCAATTCAATAAAAATTAGGGTACAGGTAGAATATGCTTTTATCAAATTCCTGGTGCCAACTTTGCAGTTCAAAACTGTAGCTTCCTACATTTTTGAAGTTTAAAAAATCCCACATATTGAGAAAAATGATATTATGCTAGGATTTCATCAAAAATAATATTTATGTGCAATAAATAATTTAATGCTGAGTGAAAAAAACGGTAAAAACTTACTTGTGTTTAAAAATATCTCAAATAAAAAAAAAAAACATTTGTTTATTGTAAAATATAGGGTAAAAACTTTGTTTTTGTGAATAAAATCATAAATATAAAGAACATCTGTTTGTGTTTGGACTTCAACAAATTCGTGTATAGGTAAAGTTCTCATTTCACATTATACCCTGGAGTCAAAATTGTGGTCAAAACTTTTTTTGTCATAAATTATAATTTCTTTAGAAACATCTGATTTTTATAGGATTTTAATGAAAATCAATACGTAGATAAAAATTGCTATCATGTCAAAATTATTCATTGTGTCGAAAATAATCTAATGCCTACCCACATTCAAAAATGGCCACCTCATTCCAAAATACCCACCAACATTTCTTGGGCTTTGATTTAAACAAATCCTTGATTAAAAATGTCTTGTGTTTCAAGTTATGAAAATTGACGCCCCTTGACATTAATTTGATTGCAGTGTATGCATCAGTATGTATATATACCCTAGATAAAAATATACTAGCTTGTCACTTGCTGACATGTACATTCTCTAATTCTAATTGAAGCATCATAACATAAAACAATTGCCGAAAGTGAAAAGTCGTGTATTGCCTGGATGTTCTTACCAACATGATCCAAAGTAATGATAAAAACTACAGTTTGCTTTGTAATTTATTTAGATAGAGATGTTATTATTACCTGCGTTTCCACTATAATCTCCAACAGTCAGTGTGTACTTAGTTGCTGCATCGCCTACTACAAATGTTTTATACACAGCATACTTCTTCGTATTTGACTTGTCCGTTAGGTCTATTCTAAGTTCATATTTACCACTGGATGTTAGGCTTTGGATGTGTTTGTTTCCTTTATTACATATAATACAGTAAAGTTACACAAAAACAATAATCTAAACATTAAGATTGCAGGTGTGAGATTCAAGTTGTCATTTCTTTGTGAAATACTGTATTTCAATTAACATTATAGAAAATTATAAAAAAATTGATTAGAATAAACAATAACAAGTTATATATCCATGTTAGTGTGCTACTATTTTTCGTTTGTTTGTCTGTTGGTAGTTTTTCATTTTTTGCCAAGGCGTTGTCAGTTTGTTATTTATACCTATTCGGTATCTTCCGCCTCTATTTTACTCTTAACACAAATGTTACAAAACAGCAATCGACAGAAAGATACACAATAATAAAACAATAAAAATTAGACAAAGAAACACTGACCTAAACAAAAACCTAGGTGAACTCGAATGTCCTGGAAAGTTTAGAAATACAAAACTATCCACTAATGTATTATATTATTTCTAAATAATAGTTGTATGATATTTTTTTCCTAATTCAGAAACCAGGTGATTTTAATTTCCCTTTACTGAACTTACCCAACCAGTATTCTCCATCAAGATTTCCAAATCCATTTTCGTAATCGGTCCACATCCTCTGGAAATTTACAGATCCATTTAGTCGTCTCTGAATAATCTGAAATAAATAACATCAAAAACAGTATAATTTCAAAAAAGAAATCTGGCATATTATCATAATCGTAACAACGTTTTACGTGCGCATCACATGTGTTTACAAAAAAAACCTGACGAAGGACGTGGTAGACTAAATGTTTGAAAAATCATTAAACATTTACGACAATTACAAACACACAATTATAATTACCCCATTATACCAAATATTTGATGACAGCTTAGGAATAATGTATTTAGCAGAATAATGTTTTTTGTTTACCTAAATTAATTAAAGAAACAGGGAAAACATATATAAATTAGTAGTAGACTAATGTTAAGTTATTGCATATGTTCACTAGAAATCAAAGTTTCGGTGGTTAGAGGAGATCTATTCTGCTCTTATGGTAGCTAGTATGAACACCATAATACTAGTCAGTACACATGAACACATTCTTTAAGTAGAAAATGGTACATGCAAATATTATGTTTGGTGTAAGGTATGTTTTTACAGTGGTATTGCATTATTTGCAAACACCTTCAAAAACCTGACGTCAGAATTTAATAATTATAAAAGTTATATATTCTTGCATGCGTGTTAAATGTTATAGTTTACCAGCAGCAGGGTTTCCTTAATAGAATAATATAATTAAATGCATTTTTCTTTCATTTTATAACCAAATACGACACTATTGTTATATAACATTACATACATAACACATACATGACATAGCTGAGAGGGTGATAGAGCAGATTGTTACCCCGAGAAAACATTGTCAACCGAGGCGAAGCCAAGGTTGACAATGTCTTTTCGAGGGGTAACAATCTGCTCTATCACCCTCTCAGCTATGTGTTATTTAATTTATTATACTGAATGCTCTGTTATTACTGTAAATTCAAAGTAATAAACTATGACGTCTTGTACATAACAACAATCCGTATTTAATAAAGCGCACAATTGATCAAGCGTCTCCGTGAAGGGTAATAGAGTATTTGCCATGGGATAAAGTAAATCATCTACCTCGTATTACCCAATCAAAATATGGCGTTTTGACACGAAGTATAATAATATCATCTATGAATGTAGAAAAAATGGAAAACGTCTATGAGATAGCAGTAAATATACAACACGTATAAAAGTCATAAGATTATTGCTAAGTTCCAAAACTCGTCATAGATACCAGGCTTAAACTTTTATACGCCAAACGCGCGTTTCGTCCTCAAAAGACTCATCAGTGACGCTCGAATGAAAAAATTCAAAGAGGCAAAATGAAGTACGCAGTAGAAGAGTATTGAGGATCAAAAGCCAAAAACAGCTAAGGTATTTGTTTTCCCGGCCTATATAATCCTTAGCATTTCGAATATTCAAAGTTTTCTAATTAGTTAAATTATAATTGTGATCATATCAATGATAATTCATGTCAACACAGTTGTGCTGAAAAATGGTTGCATGTGACTTACTTCACTGAATAAGGCATCTGTTTCTACACTAGAAGCAACCATCGTAATACAACAGTTTACATATAATGCAAATAACACTTTATTAATTTCGTGTGTCCAATGTTCTTTTCTGGTTAACCTTCATCGGAGACGCTCGACCCGAAATATTTGAAAGTCATTTGATTGTATAGATTCGTAGAAACGTCAGGGGCTATTTGACCATAAAATACCTTAAAGCATAGCTAAATTCACCTAAAGTCAACTTTTCCTGTTGGAGATAGAACCTCGGTGTCTTAAAAATGTCTTAATTGACTAACGGGGCATTTGGAAAACTATGTTATAATTATTTCGACAATACAGATTTTCCCTACTAAATGTATATTCGGTGTGCATTGATAAGAAACATCGTTAGATAGTCCACGCAAATCTTTACTCTTCTTCAATTTCTCAGAAAAACTAATTCAAACTTTAAAATGAAGATCAACTAAGTGTTACATTCTCGAAGATCTTACGTCTCTCAAATTATTAAGTATTTTAATCAATTTGTCATTGCGGAATAATAAAAAAAGTTCTATGAAGTTATCTATATATTTTGTTTCAAATGATAGATAAACGAAAACGATGACAGCTGTTCTTTACTTTCCTGAAAATGAAATACCAGTTTATAAGTCTCGTGCTTCCCACGCTTTTCCTAAATTTACCTTAATCAGGGGCGCTCAAACCCAAGCATGTAAAAGCCTTGAATGCATAGATACGTAAATACTTCAGGAGCTTTTTGAATAAAATGGACAAAATATGAATAAGCGAATTCATCTATAATGTCAACTTTGTTTCTTCTCCGCTTGTAATCAAAAGGAAAAAATGTAATAACAGCCATTATTATGCCCTTGCAATATTGCAAAAAAAAGTGGAACATAATTCAAGACCTTGTTTTTTCTGTTTTTGACTTATGAGTTTTAATAATCTTTTTGGTATCTTTCGCCTCTCTTGTAATGTCATATGACTTTATATACATGACGACTTTGACAAATTTCTCCACAAATTACCTTTTTATAAAAAAATATATTTGAACAAACGCAATTAATACATTTTGTAGCAAAATTATCTTTTTTTTTTAAATAACTGCAGAGATAATCAAAGAGAATGTCAAAGACCCATACCTTGTTTTTAATTTCTGATGGCTTTTGACTTTTTTTTAATGAAAGAATTAAAATAGCATCTCTTCGTATACTCTTTCCTTCTAAAAGTCAGTCGAATCGGTCGAATTGGTCCACATTTGATTTAAAGAGAGAAGTTTTAAAAAAAATACTGAATAGCTAATAATGTTTTATAAAAAAAATCCTTTTTGTATCGTCTTCTTCACAATCGGCTTTGTGAAGGGACATGGGATAGAGTAAATCGTCTCACTCGTATAGCATGCCTTTGCCAAGCAAAATCTTGAATTTTAAAATGAAGTATAATAGAAAATTTTGATACTCACAGTCCAACCTCCTCCATCTGTTGTCATATCACAATAAACATCGACATCGCAAAAGTTTGTGTTGGGATATATCTTGTATACACCAGAGACTAATGCATAGTTTTGTAGATCTGTACAGTCTTTTGCAATTTGTTTTTCACATATTCCTGAATCAGTGATAATAGTAAAGTTTTTATACGTAAACCATCTGATAGTTGTTACTTTAAAGCCATATTACCTGATTTTTTATGACTTTAATAAAATCGTATAACAAAAATATCGAGCTCCAAGGCAAATTCCAAAAGGGGAAGTCCATAAAAACTGACAAAATCAAACGCTATCAACCAACGGAACAAGTAAAAAACATCTGCCATACTCTTGACTTGGTGGCTGGTTTTATTGTCAATAAAGTGTAATATAGTTCAAATAAAAATATTTAGTGAATTCATTTATAAAGAATTAATTAATTACCAAGCTATTCAAATAGCAGTGCAATAGACATGTTGCTCTACCCTATTGAAAAACGTCTTAATAATTTGTGTATAGTCTCATTATCTGAATGTACCTTATGTGTAGGTTATATTATTGAATTCATAAGAACAAATACAAATTATAAATGAAGATCATTTAAAAATTTTCAAAATGTGTTTATGTGTTTAAGTTACATCACTTATATATAAATATATTAGAAGAATTTTTTTTATATGCAATGGTAAAGTATAGTTTAACATTGACTGTATATACATTTACAACATCATGATAACACTTACCTTTTGCATCTCGTTTCATCAATCTGAGTATTCGTGAAAATAGCTGTTCATCAGCTGATTCTGAATAAAATATATATTTCATAATTTCTTTATGTTATGCAACATATTAAATTTGAAATAACTGTGATTATCATGAATCACAATTATTTGGTTTTTGAAAAATGTGGAAGCAAAATTATTTGGTGGATTGTTCAGATTCAACCTAGGAACTAAAAAACAATTATTTCTGTAGCAATGAATAGATGTAAATTACCAACTATAATCAATCGTGGTGTTCAATTGTTTTCATTTTGAAATTTTAAAATTCATAAGGACTGTCGAAAAAAGCATATCACATTGCAAGATGAATTTGCATTATATTTCAATTCTGAGACAAATTTCATTTTGTCAAAGCTAGGTTATACCAAAAGGATATTCATTTTTTTTTTTTTTGCTTGTGCAATTCCATTGTAATTTTGCATTTTGTACTCCACAACTTTATTGTTTTAATAAACACATACTGGTGTGCACTAATTAAACAAGACTAGACAAGCGGTGCACTAATTAAACAAGACTAGACAAGCGTAATCCTTTATCCATGATATTATCAACGTTAACAATGGACGTCTCTTCCCTTCAAATTTCATTGTCCAAATAATTGATATCATTCAACCTTTTACTTGTATACCGTGTATTACTAACTAGTGTACCGAATGCGAAGTTTAAGCAAACATTATCTCTATGCTTAATCATATGAGTTCCGATATTCAAATAAATGATGAAAGGTTGAAATGTTAATTTTAAAAAAGCACGGAAAAGAAACAATTTTGTCTAATGAAAACTCATATGTTTTCCAATCTAAATAAAACTGTCATATTGTAATGTTTATGCTATTATTTTCGCAATAAAACATTGTTTACACCAAGGAAACATAACCATGATCATTTATATATAATAGATATAAGAAGATGTAGTATGAGTGCCAATGAGACAAGTCTCCATCCAAGTCGCAATTTGTAAAAGTAAACCATTATAGGTCAAAGTGCATTTTTTATGGTTTGTCTTGTCCTATTACACACGGAAGGTTGTCAGGATTGATCAAATTAAAGTCCGACCGCTGAATTTTCTTTTTGTTGCTATATATAGGCAATACTGATACCCCATGTGTATTATTTAAAAAGAAAAACATAAAAGAAATCATATCTGACTTAGCAATCGTCAAAGATACAATTGTGTTGCAAAGATTTGTAGGACATTTAATCCCATATTACCTTTCATATTAAAATTGGCTTTCTTTATATGTTTAGGTTCAACCACGTCCATTTGCTCAATTGAAAGTTGAAACAAAACTTAGTATTTTAGATATAAACGTTTTCCAGCTACACTTGAAATGTTGCTGTAATTGAATAAAGCAAGAACAACAGAATTGTAATGGTGTATGAAAAATTAGTCACTTGGTAGCTAGTTTATTATATTAATTTTATAACACATTGTGAAAGGGGTCGCAAGAAAAGAAACATATGAATTAAATAGATCCTTATATCAGAGAGTCAAATAATCTTGAGTTAGACTGTATGTTTATGCATGGTATATGTTCATCTGTTTAGAAGCATAAATGATATATAACATAATAAAGATACCTTTAATAATCCATTGAATGTCATCCTGCAACTGTTTATTTAATTTGACAATATCTTTGTACATTACCATATCTTGAAAGGCAAAGTAAGAACTTGCAAATACTTGACCACAAAACCAAAAGTCACAGAAAATATCATATAACACATACATTTAGATTGAAGTTTATACCAGCTTCGTTATGAATACCAAATCGTTGTTGCTATTACACATAATTACAGTATGTCAAGGACCTGTCAATGGGGGTGTACATAATTACTACATAAACAAATTTCCATTCATCAAATAAGTGTATTGTGTACAGAAATTTATTGGAAATGTGTTTCAAGTATGAATAATATATAATCACTTCAAAACTTTCTTTGAAAGAATAATAAAAGTTCAGAGGCAATATTATCTAATAACTGAAAAAATACGTTATTGTTCTCTTTGTACAAACGTTATTTTAGTTGTATGAATAAAGAATGCAAGAAAAATATCTGTACGATATAAACAGTTTAGAGTTACCTACGATTAATATTCAACTTAAGAATAATATGTGCTGCAGAAAAAAACAACCCGGATCTAGTCTTATTTTATCTGATTTCGAATTTTTTTTCAATTTGAAAGTTGTCGCGATATAGCTTGTTTCTGCTGATGCGGCGTGAAGGAATTACTAATTAATCAATCAACATTTTTAAGCGTTTCACTTCCGATATCTAGATGTGATTTTTTTGGCAGAAGAACAGACATATTATAAAAAAACCTAATACAATAATAAGTAAAAACAAAATTCACAAAATAAAAAAAATATATCGACCCAAAGGCAATTTTATAGGAAGACCCCTGAACTTGATAAACAATAATTTGTACTAGATAATTATTTTGCACTGTTTCAGTAAAGACTCCAACGATCCAATATTTTTCAACAGTCATATATCATGCTTACAAAATTTACTCATCGACATATTATTTTAAATGCCTTTAAGTTAGCCTTTTGAACAATTTTTTTTAGAATTTTCTGTTAAAATGTTATTTAACTTCTTCGCATTTGATTTGGTTTTGCAACCGTTTTTATTCGAGCGCCACTGAAGACGAAATGCGCGACTGGCGTAGCATATCATGAACCTAGTATCTTTGGTGACTCTTTTTTATACTAAGCCGGACATTTAGGTGAATGGTTGATGTTTTCTGTGAAAAAAGATTACGGCTTTTAATTTTCTATGAGTTTCCATGTAGAAATAACTAAGGTTTGGTTCAATGTAGAATATTTATAAAGGAGATATCCGGTATATGTCAATCAGAAATCATCAGAGAGACACAAATGAACATAACAAATCTAATCATAATTCATGACAAACACAAAATCAGTAAATAGAAACGTTTAAATACTCAAATTGAAAATTCCTTGCTTTAAATGCAACTGACACATTGACTTTGTGTTAGAAAGAAAGGGACTTCAACAATTGAACTGTATATCATATCAATTAAACAATCAAAAGCACCATAAAATCACCAGGTGTTTTGTCAAGTACTTGTTGGCTTTGTGGGCCTTCAACAAATTCTTCTTGTTTAGGTTTAATTACATTTCTCTCGTGAAAAAAGATACTTATTTTTTGCCTAAGTTACTCATGGTAGCTTTAGTTGAAACGTATGTAGTTATTTGAAATTTATTATAACATAAAAACACATAACAACAACAGTGTCTGGATCTATGTTCTTTTATACATAATTCAAGACGTTTTTTTTTCCAGTTAAGGTGGTAGACATGTATGTACACATATTATACAGGTTAGTTTGTAATATTTGAGGAAATATTCGAGACAATGCTTTCATTTCGACGTGTTTTTTTAAATGTTTATAATCAAACTTGAAGTTAAAAAAATGCAGTAAAACTTAATTATACTTAAAAGGTTCGAACATTTAAATAATATCAACATCTAACGTTCGAACGTGTACCATTTGTTGGTTCATTATTATAACTCGCGCCGGTTGAAAAAGTTACCCAATCAGTGACCGTAAACCTGCTTGAGGAAACCCAAAATAAAAGAACTGGGAAATTACGACAATCTAAGATGTTTTAAAGTTAAGATGCAAATGATTTTATTTAGGCTCTGAATACTTAGCTTATCTGTTCATATCAAGTATTCACCCTTTACTTACTGTTTAGAATTTTCTGTGTGTCTTGTATTATCTCTTTTGTTGTTCTGTTGTTATTTTCCGGTAAACATATTCCTTTAATTATAATATATCCATATATAATTTTTAGAGAAGCATATCAGGTTTCGTACATATTTATGATTAGTATGATATATAAAAATACTGTACAGTAAAATAAATAGAATTAAAAAGAATAACACAAATAATGTCAAAGTATAGAATGTGAAATATATAGTGTTAACCATTTGTTACATTTTATTGATATGAAAATAAATACAAAACGACAGCTAGAAATTGACTATTTTAATTATAACATATACATCAAGAAATAAGTTAAAAATAACGTTTTATTTTTATTATATGGTACATTACTCGCTAAGTTAAAATTCTCTCGTTGTAAATTTTTCGTCAAAATATGATATGATGGAAGCGTTACATTAATGATAAGTATGTTCAGATTTTCAAAACACTTCGATAAAACCCTTTTCAGAAACTTATTTCCATTTCAATGTTGAGTATCGTGAGTGTTGTTTGTCTTTAGGCCTTTTATTTTTTTATTTTTTTTTTTTTTTTGCCATGGCGTTTTTAATTTATTTCCGACTTATGAATTTGAATGTTCCTTTGTTGTCTTTCGCCTCTCTTTTCCAGAATCATAAATATAACTATCAAGTTATAAATTGTATTATTTATTTTTCTTTCAGGAAGTAGATCAGCTTCAATAAAATAGAAAAAAACAACGATTAGCGGTTTTAATCCCTGTAAATCTAAAGCTAACATTTAGTTGATTTATATATAAAACAATATTTGAACAGTTTTTTGCATTTCAACATTCTTGTATTAAAACTCGATTATAAAGCTCCAACATTTGTAAATAACAGTAAATAAACTCATCATAGGCTTAGCATTTTGTACACCAGACGTGATGTTTTCTTTTTAATTCTCACCATTGCTCTCCACTGTAGCGAGCCAGTATTTTACTAGTCCCATTTTGAATTTAAAACGTTGATTCAGTTTGAGGGAAGTGTGGAAGTTGGAGTACTTGATAGGGGCTTAAATATCAGGACATTTGTTATTCATATTCCACCGTCCAAAATAAAATGAAAATATACATTGTTAATGATTCTGATATGATTCAACCTTGGTCAAATATCTAAAATCTAGTTTTTGCACGTTATTGTTCTATAAATCGTGTCTTAAAATGCAATAATGACACGTTTATATCCGCAATGTGTTCCATTTTTACTTTTTATGGGGAAAGGGGGGAAAGGGAGATTTCAGCAGTATCATGATCTTTCGATCACTAACATTGCTCATTTTAATTAAGGGAACTATATAGATATAGGAAGATGTGGTGTGAGTGCCAATGAGACAACTCTCCATCCAAATAACAATTTATAAAAGTAAACCATTATAGGTCAATGTACGGCCTTCAACACGGAGCCTTGGCTCACACCGAACAACAAGCTATAAAGGGCCCCAAAAGTACTAGTGTAAAACCATTCAAACGGTAAAACCAACGGTCTAGCCTATATAAAAAACGAGAAACGAGAAACACGTATAAATTACATAAACAAACGACAACTACTGTACATCAGATTCCTGACTTAGGACAGGTGCAAACATTTGCAGCGGGATTAAACGTTTTAATGGTACCAAACCTTCTCCCTTTTTCTGAAACAATAGTATAACATCACAACATAGAAAAACACACGCTAAAACATCAATTGGAAGGCTTAACTCAATTAAAAACGTAAATTAACACACTATGAACGAATAAATTCGATCTGTGATACCTGTATAGTTTGTTTTAGTCAGTTGTGATGTATGTTTAAACAATTTTGGCTGCTGGATCACAATTGTTGTCACATTTACTATTATGTCCGTTTTGGTTACTCACTATAGATAGCTGTCATACTAGTGGGAGATTTAGCTAGCTTCCAAACCAGGTTTAACCAACGATTCAGAAAATGTATGTACCAAGTCAAAACAGTTGTTTTTTACTCGTTCGGTTGATTGATAACGTTTGACTTTGTCAGTTTTTATGGACTTCCACTTTTAGAATATACATTGGATTTTGTTTTGTTTTGTTTTGTTTTTTTATTTTACATATTATTCATGAACAAAGATGAATAACATGGATATGGAAGCACATAGGATGCACTTATCAAAACTGAGTGAAAAATTTGCAAAATGTTCCATCTCGTATATGTCGTACAATGTTAGTGTAAATGCATCCTTGATGAAATAAAACGAAACAACTCAGTCATTAAAATATTTCAATTTACCACCTTCATATCAAACACATATGCAATTATTATTTTTCTCACTGTTGAAGGCCGTATGGTTGCTTATAATTGCTTACATCCACTTCTATGATGAGTTTCTTCATTTAAACTGGTGGATAGTTGTCTAATTGGCAATCATACCACATCTCATTATTCTTATATTAATAAAAATTGAAATTGACCTTGTAATTCGTTCAGAATATCTTCCACCCTTGATTCCTTTCGTGATGAATTCCGTACTTCTAAAAAAAAAAGGAAACGAGGAGTAATTCAACTGTATTTACGGAATGATTATCAAATGTTTCCTTACGAATGTTTGCCACGAAATTATGTGATATGTATTTACACTAAGATGTCGTCGTTTGAATCTTATAAAGATGTTTTTCCGATTTGGTAATAGTGGTAAAAATTCAAATTGAAATTTTAAAGCGCAATAGCATACATAAATGACTGAGACATAAAAAGTTATATAGTAATCGCATTTACGTATATGAAGAGTAACTCTTTGCTCGATTGTTTTGTAATTTACAAGCAACTCAGATAAATAAAGCATCTCTTTTTTGGAGAGCATTTTACTAAAAACTATGTAGTTTTTAGAAATTTATTTCTGATGGAGATATACCATTATTACTGTGTACTATCCTTAATTCTGTACTGCTAGATTTGCTAACAATTGCTCATAGATTGAGTTTAAATCATGCAAACCATTTAATCATTGTACTATTTAGATAATTTTAATAGCAATTATTTAGAAGCAAAAATATATGAGAAATAGTGGAGATACAACAATATGAAAATATCTTTCTCTGAACTAACAAGATGAATAAGCCATTATAATTAAATAGAAGTGTGAAGATAAAACAGTGTAGTTCTGACAAAAAATCGTAAAGTATGGAAATCTCGTATTGCAATTGAATAGGGAGATAGACTAACGCACTTGGACTTCAAATATTAAGCTATCTCCATGTTTATCAAAAGTGGACATATAACACTATAAGATTCACATGACGATGTGTTATAACAAATATTTAAATTGTATCTTGTGTGCAGTTTTTGGATATCATTTCATATATTAATATATAGTTATAATATTAATGTTTTCTGTTTTAACTATTCAGAAATAATCGATGAAAACTATACTAATATCTTAAATTTAACGAACACTCTTAAAACATAGTGGTATTAAAGAGAAAAGATAGCTTACATTGTAAGAAATATCATATCTCACCTATATTACCCGTGACTGAAAAACAATTAACAGCAACAAATAATGTACAAGGCAATATCCAATGCATTATCTTCTATTCCAAAGTTTATTGATGCCAGAATGAAACACACTGAATATCGTTATTCTTTCGATTGATTTCTTCCAAAAACGATGCCTACAGCCAAATGTTCTCTGATATATGAAATCCAAAAACAAAATCCATAATTCAAATTAGATATGTTAAATTTCCTGCGATAGCCAATGATGAGGATTTCTGAAAAATATTCCTACGTGCAAGTTTTCATGAATTCATCACGTTTATTTCGTTTCATCGAGAACATTCAACATTTTGCAAAAACTTCAAAACAGTATATGCTTTATTTATTAACTTACAAATCAATCAAGTGATCTTATTTTTAAAGCATGAAACATACATAATTCACAAAAGATATTATGATTTATTTAAGATTAAATGTGGCGTTTGACATGTATGATATTCATAAAGTGTATGGCACCGACTCCAAGTAAATGATAACGACTGATGCGAAAAACAGACGTCAAGGTTAACAATCAATTTGTATCTATAAAATATATAATACCCTTCTTGTCGGCTGATCGTAGATAAAAAAAAATCACTCGAATAATTCTGAAATAATTGTTCTTTTTAAATTTATGAAATCTTATCTGAAATAAAAAAAAAACAATTGATTTCTTTAATTGTATATCTGTCTGATTTTCTATCGCTGTAAAATTAATTGCGGTATATCTGTTAAGCAAATAGCAACCACACTAAACAGACAATCAAAAAACATCTAGATGTCAACATATGGTGAATAGAATTATACATATGTTAAAATACAATTCCAAAATATGTGTACTTTAAATATAAAGTTGTAACTATAAAAAAAAACAGATAAAACATATCACCTTAATCACATGCATGTTTGAAGGTGGATATATACCTCATTGGGAGAAGTATACTATTGATGGAATTTCAGGAAACTGTGTTAAACGCACCTTCTAACAAATACCAGCATTCACTTCACGAAAAATAAATGTTAACATAATCAAGAATTATAAATAAGGCTCTATTTCCTTTACGTTTGTATGACTTTTATTTGTGTCCTTTAAATAAAAAAATATAACAAAATACCGAACCCAAGGCAATTTCTAAAGAAAGAAAGTACATAAAAACTGACAAAATCAAACGCTATCAATCAACGAAACAAGTGAAAAACAAATGCCATATCCCTGACTTGGTAAAGGCATTTCCGAAAGACAATGATGGATTAAACCTAGTTTTAGAGCTAAATAAACATCCCATTCGTATGACAGTTGTTTATAGTTCTGTTATATTGACAAAATTGGGTGGGCAACCCAAACAGCCAAAATAGAGTTAAAGTGACAACAACTGGGATCCAGCAGCTCAAACTGTGAAATCATACATTACAGACATACAAAACAACTGACTAAAAAATTAAAACAAGCATACAAATTAATACAAGAGACAAAAAATATCAGTTTGTTATATATTTTCATTCCATTTTAAAAGGCAGTCACAATTGTTCACTTTTGTTTTAAAGAAACTTTATCTTTTAGAAAGCTAAAATGTTATATAAAAAAAGTTTAACCTTTTTTTATGCACATTTCATCTTTTGTACACAACAGGTTACAATAAGTATATACAACAGAAAAACAAAATAAAATTCCATATTTTGAACAACACGTTGTGTGCCTCGTGTGACGCAGGATCTGCTTACTCTTCCTGAACACCTGAGATAAAGGCCGATGATTGCTTTGGTTCGTGTTGCTCAATTTTCTATTTTTTGTTTTATGTACTATTGTTTGTTTTTCTTTTGGTTTTTTAATAGTTTTGTTTTGCCATGTTAGTTTGTTTCCGTCTTATGAAATTGAATATCCCTTTTGTATCGTTTGCCTCTCTTGAATGTATTATAATCACAAACTGATTTGAATGAAATTTCTTTGTTTCATCATGGAACATCATTAGAATATGCATGATATAATATATATTGCATATGAAAGGATTACCGAACCATTGCAATTTCTATTTTATGATGCATGGGGTTAAACAATGTAACGTTTAGAAACTGTAAATAAAAATAACACTTTTAACATTTTTGCTTCAAAGCGTTTTCTAGGTTTACCTTCATCACAAACGCTCAGCATTTAACATAAAAACGAAAGGTATGTTAAAATACATAAAAACGTTCGGAGCAGTTTGACCAAAAAGAGTAACGAAGGTCATATTAAATCAACTTTTCCAACGGAAGTTTGAATTTTAGTCTCTTTGTCATTTCTTCGTTTATTCACCTGAATTGTTTGAAAAAAGTAATAATTCATGTCAGGACCGAAACACTGACTTATGATAAAAACGGGTAGAATAGATAAAAATGATTAAGACGTTTTAAATTAAATATTCTGATGATTTTCTCACGTGTAAATGTTCATCAGGTTATCATGACGTGATTAATTTTCATCTGACCCATTTGACATTTTCCAGATGTTATAAAAACAGTATATACTGTATTTATTATTGTATGTATCAATCATCTTATCGTATTTCTACAGCATGAAACATACATATTTCAAAATAGACTTTAAGATGTGTGTCAAATACAAAGTAACGTTTGCAAAGTTTGATTTTCAGAAAGTGTATGGTGCCGAATTGAAATAAGTGCTCATGATTGTTGATAATGAACTAAACATCGAGGTTAACAATCAATTTTTCATATCTAAAATACAAATTACTCGTCTTAAAGCTGATAGTTAATGCTTTTTGTCTTGTTTCTTCACTGTAATGCTCCTGAAGTAGTAATTTTTTTTTATGTTAAGAACTTTACCGAAGCACTGACTTATAAACTGATGATACCCTCTGGAATTTATAGTCAATCAGCAGTAATATTGACTCATTGTTAGTAAATGAAATGTTTCTTATATATAATTTGCTACAGATAACCATGCGTATTACAGTATACAAAATTGGTATTCAATTCTATCATGCATTTTTTCTGAATTATTGGTACATTTTACTCAAAATTTAACAAAACAGAATGTTGCTGCTCGACAGATCCTTAAAGTAATGAAACCTTACAATATATCATTGTAAGATTGTGATCAAATTTTAAAATATCATTTCGTACCAGAAGTACTTAAGAAAAGTGTGACAGAAATATTATATGTTAAACTAATGGATGAGTGACAGACATATGGAAGGACAAATGAAGGACAAACGGACAAGCAAACTATATCTTGAAAGGGGCATTGGACTGACTTCAAAAATAAGTAAATGTTCAGACCTCAATGACAAACTGAATTGCCGTATCAAACAAAATTTTAACTACATAAAAATGGCAATGAAAAGTTAGATAAAACAAAACCCCACCTGACTAGTGGTACCTTCTATGATATGCGCATGTTTAAAACACCATTTATATAATATTCGGAGATACAGCTCTTGATCATCCATACCACAACTTATTTCTCCATTGTTAATTAATATATATATTGTTAAAAGCAATTAATGGTATACCAGTTTATCTTATTTCGAAAGTGTTTGAGTTGGCCAAACATACTACATAATACTATTCATGCATTTCTGTCTCAATGTCCTCTTTATTCATATAATAGCATATATAAAGACCATATCATGTGTCTCATGGACTGACTGAGTTTTAGTGCAAAACCATGATCTTTTTAACCAAAATTGAGAAGACGAATGTATCTTTAACTCAATCAGACCTGTCTTATGTAAACATATTACTATAATTACCTGTTATTTATCACAAATTGGAAAGTTATTTAAAATAATGTGTTGTTTGATATATTTTTAATTACATGCAATGGAAAATATTAAAACACGTTTTGCCATGCAATTATGAATTATGTTGCAATTACGTTAGATTTCATTGGATTACTAACAAAGTATATGATTGAACAAATTATGAAAAATTAAATACTGTCTTTGCAAACCACAAAATTACCAACCTTATATACAGGTCGATCCACATATCTAACAAACAAAATGAAACTTTATATTTGATGTATTCTGAACGTTCATGAAATATTCGACCTTGGACGCATTAGCAGCTGACAAATTGAAAATAAATCATTAAGTTTTTAACATAATTTAATTTGCATTTGCCAGTAACGATATGAGGAAACAATTCACCTCTTTCATAAAGATTGCTCTATCAAAACAAAAACAAGGCAGATTGAAAACTTCTAATCACATTTCTATATTTACATGATAAACCGCCATGATCTGTTAATTCTTATGTAACGAAATAAACTGTGAAGAGAGATGTTTCTTTTTTGTTCATAATGTAAAGATATTATCTTGTGCAGATACTTCAACAGCTTCTTGCTTTCTGTTAAAATATAAAATATATCAAGTGGAGGGAGTGCAGTCGTTAGATATTCCATTAAACGTTAACATTAACACATAGAGAGAAACATATTTCGAAACTCACTTGGCATAACGCAGTGCTATTGAAAATTGAAATTCAGTGGTTATAGTAGTTGTTTTCTGTTTGTTCTGGTTTGGAAATATATATGTAACTGCATTATCATCAGACACCAAAGATATAGGTAGTGAAGATCGATTGTCTATACCTTTGACAAGCGACAAAGGAGCACCACTGGTTGCCATGCTAGATATCAATACCATTAACAGGAAATTAAAAGTTTACATCAAAACGCTTATGAGGAATATGATTCAAAATTCTGTGCAAGAAAAGCAAGGTGTTTTTAAGACATTGTTGAAAGAGAACTCGACAATAGACTTGATCAGAAATATAACACTGCAGGAAATAAATGACATTTTGAAGGAGCAAGGACAGGAGAAACTGTTCAATCCTGTCAGGAATGAAGGTAAATACGATATTATTGTATTTAGAGCTATTGAGAACAGAAATCAGGGACATTTGATACCAAAGCTGTGACTCAACGTTAAAGGCCCTATAGAGCCTCCAAAGCTTACTTTGCATTCAATCTGTTTAACGTAACAGTAATGTAATTGTTAAAGTGAAAGACTGCAGTATTGAATAAGATTTATAACCAATTTCGCCTTATGATGATTCCAAAAAGTTTGACCTGACATGTCCTATTATATAAGTTATAAGTTTAAAGAAGCTACATGTGAAATAACAAATAACACCAAATAAAACCAAGGACATGTAAAACTTTGAATACTTCAATGTACAGACAGGATCAGTATGTTATTTCTACATACCGAATGTGCCATACTAGAATACCACACGAACTCATTTTGACGAAAAAAGTCGAGCCACAACGTATTTCGTCGATTAAAAGTGAACGATTCTCCATGCTTTCCAGTTGATAAACTAAGAAATTATTCAGAAACTGAGGTTCAAATTATCTAAGTCAAAGCTGACCTTAGATGAATATCCGCTTTAATGTCCCTTTTGGAATTTTGCTTTTAATTTACACATCCGATTGCTCACTTTAAATTGTTTAGATTAGAGCGTTCAAGATGAAGGTTAATCCAGAAAAGGGCTCAATACACACGAAATTTTTAATAAAGTTATTTTTTTGTTGTTGAAGTAATCCAAAAGAAGTATCTTTAAAACATTACTGATGTATTTGATACATTTGATCAAACTGTTTTATTTTTGAAGTAAATGGAAATGTTTTTCAAAATCAGCGAATTTAATATCGCATTAATTTTCATATCTCGTACTATCAGTATAGATTGTTATTTTTATGCATTTTTTTTAAACGATTGTTTTAGTATGGAGAATTACTGGTTGATAAATAAAGATAGCACTTTTTTGTAAAACTATACATATAAGCTTTCGCTCCATACCATTGGCGCTAAGGTAGCGTAAGAGAAAAATCAATCAGATTAAAAATACGAACTTATGTTTAATTTATAACTTTCTTAGTTGGACAAGTTTAAGGAAAGGTTTTTCCTAGTGCTTTCATTTTAGTGAACTTATGTCTGGCTTTAAAATAATACTATTAACCCAGTACAAATAGAAAACAAATGTAAAAATAGCAGATATATTCATTATAATGATATGGAGATGTGGTATTATCTCCATTGAGATTACCATTCCCAAAACAGAGGACAAGCGCCGTAACTGTAGGTCATCATACGGCCTTCAGCAATGAGCATAAACAATACCGTAATGTCAGATTCATAGTTGGACTTATGGTGTTCGCAAATTTAATTGACCATCTGCATGATCTGAGAATTCAAAAACACGTTGCATATGTTCTATGCAATGCAAATCCCCAGCCTTTTGAAACATAATTAATCTTTTCCTGAGATAAAAAAAAAAGACAAAAAACGCTGTTATTGTTTTCTTTTTCTATTTTGGTCATCACATGATTGAAAATCTAAGTAATATTCTTGGCAAAGTATCCAGATTGGTCAAGAAAGAGTGAGTATGCTCAAACTCTACATACGTCATTCTTCGTTGCTGATAAGAAGAGGTGTAATAGCATATATATTTCAGGTCTGCACTAATAGAAACTAGAGTCTCAATTTAACGAAGAGAAGCAAGAGGAATAAACTGCTTGCATTTCTTTACCACAAGAACAAAGCTTGTTTTTCTCCTTGTTCATCTTGAATTTTTCTGCGTAATGTTTGTTGTCTGTTGTTTGTGATTGCGTCTGTTTTTGCTTTTCACAAGTGTTTTGTATTTTCTGGTCAAGTATTATTCTGAATGCCACCTTTGTATTGTCGTACTTTTTATGTTGGCTAATGAAATGTTTATTTCTTATCAAACCATTATTGCCATTTCCCAAACTGACCACAGCTGGGAAATCTAGGAATCGTCTGCATGCATGCACTAAATTTTCATATGTTAAAGAGTCAGTTATCATAGCGTGTACAGGGATCTTTATATTTTCTTCTTTTAAAAGATTTTGTTTCTTAATTCCTAAACAGAGCTAATTTTGCAAGTCCGTAAATATTAATTGTTTGCGACTTGGTACAACCTGCAAAATATTTCAATTAAACATGTTAAGTTCTTGTATTATAAACAATCTTTTTAGAAAAAAGCAAACAGCAATTTCCTTATGACTGCACTACGATAAAAAAATCAGAACCCGAAAGCGACCTCTGGTGTGCATACAATATTTCCTGAAAACCAGGGCGGAGTGAGAGTGTATTGTGATATGGACACAGATAGAGGGGGATGGACAGTAAGTTGGTTTTTTAATACACCTAATTATCGCTATTCAGTCCAGTCCGGGAAAAATATTAACTTAGGCAACGTCCTGTTTGGCTTAGGTGTCGCAAAAATAAAGGTCATCAATAATGAGCTGAGGGAGGAAAAAGTTAAGTAAGTGAACATTTTGAAAATTTGATAGATCATGATCCATTTCTGTAAAACAGAACTTAAAATCATAAAAAAAATGATTTGTTTTGAGTATTTACGATGGTATAAAGATGTCTCTTTGAAAATTTTTAAGAATAATACATTGTTTCAACAGGGCCCAAGATAGCTTCAACTGGATTGTGACGTCATGGAAAAGTTGTGTAATTTCAGAACTTATCTGAATCGGTATAAATAGCGATAAGGTGTATCCTAAGAGTGACTGAGGAATAGTGGAAGAGAAACATTGTCTTCTTCCAATTTTCAGTTAAACGCATTACGTTATGGTTGTTCATTTTTGCTAAACGTTTTGTGTAAATACTCAGTCATATTTAGTTACAATGGAAACCCCCAAGCTGAGGAAATATCCTTGCAAGTCAAGGAACCTTTGCAAACAATCATTGACGCATCAAGCAATGGCCAGTTGCAAAGCCAAATATCTTCCCCAATACATCGGTTTTCTTCCAGTTAAAATTTCCTGTATTCATTTCGGTTGACCCACTTTTAATGCTACTTATCTGATGATTTGATTGATTGATGAGGTACTAGTCCTGAAATTTGAAATATATATATAATACTTGAAATTAGTACACAACAATCAACCAACCCAATTGGTGTCTAGTTTTTTTCCAGTGTTACGTTAGCTTACGCAAGAGATTAAGAAATTCATGGATAAGTTAAAAGATTTAACTAATAAAAGGAATATTTTTAGGAAGCCAAGAAAAGCCATAAGAATCATACAAATCACACTCCACTATATAGACTGATTAATCAGTGACTTGGTGCCTATGAAATGAAATGTAGACGAAACAAGAGTCTTGCGTACTAATTAAAATTGAGATGGAAATGGGGAATGTGTCAAAGAGACAACAACCCGACCAAAGATCAGACAACAGCCGAAGGCCACCAATGGGTCTTCAACGCAGCGTGAAAATCCCGCACCCGGAGGTGGTCCTCAGCTGGTTAACTTTTTATACATTGTGACTTCGGTGAATAGTTATCTCATTGGCACTCATACCACATCTTCTTATCTATAATTCATAATCCTGGTATCTTACATGAGTTTTTACATCACTATTCCCATTGAACCAGTGTGAGTAGTAACTGTTTATCATTTGAGAAGACGACTTTACAAGTGATTTCAGTTAGTTTTTAGTTGGTTTGAGGACTTGAAAAAAAGATTAAAAAAAAGGCAACAGTGTTTATCGATGTTCATACCTTATAAATTGCCTAACGTTCAAGATAAGAAGCAAAACATAGGGATTCGCTTGAACTTCAAAATGAGTGATACCAGTTACGTCGACAAGGTAACTTAAGGCAACAAGCTTTAGTTTACCGATGTTCAATTCTCATAATCCATTTTGGAGACATAGAAATAGCGTGTCCTTCTATCTTGATTGATAAATAGATTAACTATTGTCTGCTTCTCTTCAGTAATAAATAAATCATGCATATTCAAGACGAGAACAAATTAACAATACACATATTAGATAAGTTCTCCAATCTGAGTGACATGGATGAAGTGAAATTCAGACTGCCATTCAAAACAGAAGGTATATATGATAAGAGCATCACGTTTACTTTGCATCATACCACCTGCGGAATCCTTATAAATCATGTATTGTTCGTTTACATACGAATAATGTTGCATTCTATATCATGTGATATCACATCCTTATGTTTACGGTGATGTTTTTGCTAGACCTCGTAAATTAAGTATCGTTTTGTGAAAACTTATTGGTCCTTTAAATAAACATATGCCTAAAGGTTATCAATTAACAACTATAGTAATATGTATGGATATCCCGTTTATCGGACTAACAATGATTTTATTTTCTATAATAAAATACCATACTAAACGCGTACGAGTCATCTTTGTACAGTTGGAACTCCAGGACGACAAGCTAAACGTAGACTATTTTGAACGTCCTCTAGTTCTCTTTTTGGTGTGATGCTTCCAAACGTTTGAGATATTTATTTGAATGTCCATTATGGTCTCTAGATTGAAGAACGAACCTTTTTCCAGAAACAGTTGGCGTGTACTGTATAATCGGAATTATCAGTGCATTGCATATAGAACCATGCACAGTCTTTTAACAAGTTAGTGTCTGTGAGCTTAGAAATAAACTTTTATTTCCGTCGTTTAAAAATGTTTTATATAAAACATATATATAAATATACTGTTCAGCTGTTATTTTGATTGATTGTTATTTGTTATTTTCTTC
Organism: Mytilus coruscus; assembly: GCA_017311375.1. Classification (NCBI taxonomy): domain Eukaryota; kingdom Metazoa; phylum Mollusca; class Bivalvia; order Mytilida; family Mytilidae; genus Mytilus; species Mytilus coruscus. The sequence continues at coordinate 61,158 of JAASAO010001607.1, forward strand.
CAATGCACATCGTGAGAGTCTTTCAAATATATCAAAACAAAGCTGACCTTACACATTTCGTATTATCTATTTAGAATGTTAAAAGTTTGAATGCTCGTTAATGTTTGGTGTAAGTGAAATTCCAAATGCTTAGTCCATAGCGTATTTTATCAAGGTGTTTTTATAAACAATTTTAAATGCAATAGTCTTTTTGTCAATTACCGATTCAATTTTGTTAATACACACTTTATACAAAGTTGATTCCCTTTAAGTAGGAGACTGATTTAATGTCAGACAAATTGAGCTGTTACCAGTGAAAAGCATGATAATTTAAAAGTGATATATATAGATATATAAATGCTTAAACCAATTTAAAAAAAAAGTAATTTTGATATCAAAAGTTGTTAGCCTATAATTTATCAAATGTAAGTAAACGATAATTAACAAATTAAGATTACACACATAACGCACAAATAAATGTGCACTCTCCTCTTACTCTTGATTGTCAATGAAATTTATATCCCTCCAAAGAGAAACATCTCAAAACAATAATAAATTGAAATGATACTTCTGTAACAATATAAGATTTATTCTTTTAAAGGGTTACTGAATATTTTTGTAAATTATCCAGAGAAGAATAGATGGATGGTTTCAATTCCAGAGACCGTGGATAGATTATGAAAATGGATTTGGAAATGTTGATGGGAAATACTGGATAGGTAAGTACAAACATGTCAAACTCGCATGCCTTCTTAATTAAGGATGTAGTAAGGTGAAATAAAAAAAAAATCTAGAAATTAAAATTGATACTATAGGTAAGAAGAGCATTAGTCAAGGAACAAAATAAGCTAAAAATATTGATAGGTTATGGTACTCCCTTTTGAGATATTTGATTTTTTTAAAATGGCGGGAAATGGCTGACTCTGACCTTTTACCTTATATTAAGCATTTGCATTATTTAGGTCATAAATCGTAAGAAAAAAAATATCTACAATCTGCTTAAATTTTGGTAATGACCCTTTTATGAGCTATTGGAGTCTTCTATAAAAAGAAAAGTGGGTGATATGGTGAAAAAATATTTTACGCTATATCGTTGTAAAAAACCCTAAGAGTCCGAACATTCTGACAAAAATATCAAAACCTGTACATCCTTAAGGCCTAATCATATCTACATGCTCTCACGAAATTGTCGAAAAAATGAATCTATTCGGTTAAAATTTCGCTCTGCATTATAAAAATTATGACATTTAACATTTTGATAGGACAGAACTAATGAACGGTTATATCCGTTAATTGATAGTATCGAATAATTCAATTTGAATTTCTCGATACAATTGTTGCAATATTTTTGGTAACTATTGTAATAAGAAAAATATGAAATGAACTGTTCTGCAATAGTCTTGCACAGTAAAGTTCAAAAGGACAAAACATGAAAAAGAAATTTAGCATATATAAAGAAAAGTAGCATTGTAAATATAGATAAATATGCTGCGTTACTTCTACTATTATATAATATTCTATAGTTTCATATCTTGCTAATTCAAATATATTTACCTGCATTTTGACATAAAAGTAACCACTTGAGACCTTGTTGTCTTTCCCTTCCTTTCATTAGTTAGAGGTTTTTTGTTGTAACGCTTCTGTTCCATATATATATTGAAAGGAAACAAACACATTCACAGCCTGACATCCAGTAGTAAATATGAACTGAGAATAGATCTGACGGACCTGTCCAATATAAAGATGTATGCTGTGTATAAAACTTTTGTTATTTGAGATGCAGCGTCTAAGTACAAACTTACTGTTGGGGATTATAGTGAAAATGCAGGTAATAAAATGCTCTGAAAGACTACTAACACAGTAAAACGTATTATAGAATTTTTAAATAAACCTTTAAAACACCAGACTTTGAAATCGTCAGAACTTTTAAACAAAGCGCTACATGTATTAGGCATTAGGTGTTGTGACAAAAAAACACTATCTCAGATCAGGTACAGGAAATAAGGAAATTTAGATATTTGATTTACGATGATGTTAGTTTATTAAAATTGAAGATTATCCTTCACACCTTATTACAACAGCCCTATGCAAATGGTGTTAAAACACATTCAATCTATCATCCACAAATTAAGTTTGAAATTGCATGCAAAGGAAAATTACACCTTTCATTAGGAATAATATAGAGATGATTTCAATTTCAAGAATCATTAGTTTCGACAATGTTTCAATTCCTGACATAACTAAAATTTGACATATATACAATAGTTTTAGTGCAAATGACAGACACGCATTTTTAGCGCAAATTTTTACATTCTGCAACTGATGACCGTATAATAACAATATAAATTTTACCGTATAATTGTTTTTGCGGGATAATACAAATATTTTAAATGCTCGAGGTAAATAACTTTTTCAATTTGTTCCCCGTCAAATTCGTCTCTCAAACAGGATAGCTAGAACAACAATTGTACTCAATTTGATATAAAGGGTGGGGGGTAAAAATCGACAAAGTGTACTGATAGGGGAAATAAACTACTAGACGATGATAATATTTTTCAGTATTGGCAATTGACTTTATATCAGAATTGATGAGTAATTCATAACATGTGTATCCTTGATCTTGATATAGGTGATAGCATGGCTTACCAGAATGGAATGAAGTTTTCTACGATAGACCAGGATAATGATTTACATAGTGTAGCTGATTGTGCAAAAATTGATGGGGCATGGTGGCATAATCATTACTGCGGCGCCAGTTGTCTTAACAGAAGATTCCTCAGCAACCTCTGTTGGGATGATTTTAGTAGAAAATTAGCCAAACGTCAGTTATGATGTTACGAAAATTGGAGTAATGGAATTACATATAAAACATTCACAAGCTGAATTCAAAGCTAAAACAAAACTTCATTATGTAGAGTTTAGAATTTATTTTCTAAATAAAGATTAATGCAAATTTATATTTATTTTCGTTAAAGAACACTTAATTCGAGATACAACATGTATGAAATAAAATATAATTCTAGAGCAATAGAATAAGATAAGTGAACTTAAATGAAACAGAAATATCACGACAAAAAGTACCAAACAACATACAAGGTAAAACAATAAGAAGGTATCAATACATTATGGTATGCTCAAAATATCCTTGAGTCTATAAATGAGATGATTAGAGTAAAGAAAACAGCTAACAAAACAAATTATCTTTATGCTGAAAAAAAAAAACCCAAACAAAATAAACAACAACAATAAAACAAAAAAGAATTCAGACGTGACATATAACAACCACTGACAAAGTTCATTTCATGTGATCAGTAACATTAATGACATTGACCTACTGTGATTCTAAACAACCACTCATAAATTACAATAAATGGACTTACGAATTCTATATTGAATAACATATTCAAAACTAATGCTGAGGAAAAAAAAAAACAACAACACTTCATTGTATTATTACGTGAAAGATGTAATAAACAAATTTAAATTCAAAATGGTAATAAAAAATATAAGACAGAATCAAATAATGTTCTCAGTTCCTTCAAGAAATGTCAAAGAAGTACCATTCTTCTGCTAATCATGTTTTATCGTATTTGACCAACAACATGAACAAGGCAATATGAACATCTGGTCAATTATTGTATGTCAATAATATAGTTAAAGATGCATACCTCCTCTTACACTGAAATTACAGATTTAACGTCCAATAGTGTGGGTCCATTTGGTTAAGTGGAATGTATGAAACCGCCATAACGTCTGGTCGGAATGGGGCCATATATCCGATGCCTCGTGTAAGAAGAAGGTCACATTCTCCACACATGTTCACTGAATAATACAAGCAAAACTCCTATATGTATCCGTAACGACCTGTTCTAACAAGTGCAAGGCAAACGGCAAGGCTACCTCTTTTAAGTGGCAGTATAAACTTTCTGTAATCTCGCTGGTGAGCTGAACATTGCTAATAAATTTTGTCTGTGACATGTGTTATCTAAAGGCCCATAATATCGTGCGTCTAAATCCATCAGTTGGAAATACAATTTCAAACTAGATTTGATATTGAAAACAACAGCGGATGTCACCCGCTCCCATTGCCACGGTTATGGCAGCCATTTTAAAAACTCCAAAGTGGAATGGCAGATATAGATATGCCAGGTACTTTCTGTAAAGTTTCGTTAACTTTTGAGCATTTTGAAAATTTTCACATTATTGCTGTTTCCATGTCAGAAGTCTTATCATACTTGCTTGTTCAAATTCATGTAAAGTTTCATTAAGCTTGGAACATTTTAAAATTTTTGCTGTTTCCATGGTTACGACAGCCATTTTGAAACATCCAAAGTCTAAGAGCAACTCTGTACTTTCCAGTCAACATTTTTGTAAAGTTTTATGAAGTTTGGTGCATTTTTGAAAGTTTTAGACATCTTTGCTGATTCCATGGCAAACGTGATCATTTCCAAAATTCGAAAGACACCTGCCCTATTAGTATATAACAGGGAACATACCATTAAAGGTTCACTGGGTTTGAGCTACCATGTTTAGTGAGTGAATGCTACTTTAAGGTTTTCCCCATAGGGTTTAATGCCAAATATATCCAGTTTCCATGGCAATATAGTAGCTTCAAAGATTCTCAAAATCATCCAAAACATATATATAATAGACACCAAAATTGTATAAAAGTTTGATGATTTTAAGTTCAGGCATACTCAAATTATTCACCAAAACAAAAGTTTTATTTTTCACATTTGTTCAGTTTCTATGGTAACGGCGGCCTTTTTTAAAATTTCAAAGTCTAACTGCACATCTACATATGGTGCTTCTCATTATACTAATGTTTCATCAACATTGGTCCAGTAATCTCCAAGAAATACCTCCGACAAAAAGTGGAGGTATAATAAGAAAAAGAAACAGAGGAAAAGAAATATGTCTACCGACATTGTCGATCGGGTGACATAAAAAGGATGTATTCAGTCGAGGATAATGACAGGCAATGTGCTAAACGTGAAAAACAAGACATATACACTCTTTCCGAATGGGTTAAGGCTGTGAGGTCGTCAGATACAAATAAGAATTGAAAAACTGAAGGGGTACATGAATACACATTTTATATCAATCCTTAAAAACTCAAATGTTGCTATGCACCTGTCCTTCCTCAATGATAAATATGTTGTTGTTCATCTGGTTTGTATGTGAATCATATGACATAAACTGCTTGATAATGGAATTAGTTATTTACAATTCACTTGGAAACATGACATTTAACCCTAAGACACTTACTTTGCAGGAAATTCTGAATAATCATATGTATGTTATATGTTCCTTTGGAAATTCAAACAAAGATGAATAATTGGTTCTTTTTTTACTGTATAAGATACCTTAATTACATACTTTTTTAAGTGTTATATCGAACAAAAGTATGTTGCTTGGTCGTCCAAGTGTACACCTAAACCTCTTTCTAAATTATAAAAATCAATTGTATCATCAATCAAAGCCGGGCTTCATAGTTGTTGTGAAACTACCTTCTATTAGGGGTGAGGATCATATTCCAAAAGATTTGTTAGAGGATATACCGTCCAAGTCTTATTCTTCTAGACTGTAACAAAAATTATCTGGATCTGATCAAAAACATGTTTGCTACGTTTTGAGGACGTGTTTTTCAACATATCATCGGCATTCTAATGGGGACCAACTTTCATCCTCTTCTTGCCGACTTGTTTCTTTATTAAAATGAAGATGACTTCCTGCAGGAGGTTCTTTGGAAGAATGAAAAGAAGTTAGCATGATCTTTTGATTTCACGTTCCGCTATGAGGTTGAAGTCCTCACATTAGATAATTCAAAGTATGATGACTATGTTGAACGCATCTATCCCATCGAACTTGAAATAAAGGATATAACAGATAGTCTGCATCATATCTTAACTAACATCCAGAAATTGACAATGAGGATCGGTTGAAAACGAACCTTTACATCACAAGAGATGATTTCAACTTCCTAATTGTAAACTTTCCATTTCTACGTAGCAACATTCCAGCAACGCCTGCATATCGAGTATATATGTCTCAGTTGACAAGATATTCCAGAGCTTGCATTTGCTATCATGATTTTTTTTTATAGAATGTTTCTGATTACAATGAAACTTATAATTAAAGAGTTCCATGTGGTGAAATTGAAATCATTTCTTCGAAAATTGTACTAACGCCATCACGAGTTGATTGACCGTTATGGAATATCTGTTTCAAAGATGACGACTGATATTTTCCAATTGTCATGACTAAACTGACGTCCTAATTTCTTCGTGTTGCTCAATCTTTAGTGTTCAAGGTTTTCTTTTAGTCTTTTTGTCTATTTGTTTTGTTTTTTCTATGTATTGTCAGTTCTTATTGGACTTAATGAGTTTGATTATTTTTTTTTAATAAACCAACAATAAATACAATTAAGTTGTTATCTAAGGAACCATTTACAAACCTTAGAATAGAGATTTATTTATAATGAAGGTTAATATTCATCAAGATAATATTTATGAAATAGTTTTTTTTCAATTTATGCACCAGTGTGTATTACAGATTGTTACATGAATTTGAACAATCATAGATACTGATGGAATGATTTGAACTTTCTATTTGACTTATATAATAATTCCGGAATGATTATAATGTACGATGCGTAATTTAAACTTCTACAGTATTCTAGAAGTTTCTCTTCTACAGTGTTCTAAAAGTTTCGTGACAACTATATATATATATATATACAGACTCTGAAATTAGACGGATCAGACATAAATATACTTGCACTCTCAGAAGATCTCTGGAGTTGTTGGATTGACACTTTTATTTACGAACAACTTCATACTAGATTGTGTACTTATTGGACATATATATTCCGTTGAAATCGGTTACAGTTGAGAGAAGAATGCCGGATAAAGAAAAGACAAAGGATCGGAATTATATATATTAGCAGTTAAGCTGACATTTACATTTGTATAATATTTTTTGTAAAATTGTATAATAAATCTTGTTAAATTTTATTATTGATTTGTGTCTTTTGTTGGCTACAATTTAAAGGTGATTTTTTGGCCGTAACATCTTTGATATTTGATGCATCTCTTTCCCATGATGCATCAGCATACCAAGTTTGGTCAAAGTTCAACAGTATCAAAGTTATACGCAGGCAAGAAATTAAACCGAGTTAACGGATTATTAATCCGAGATCACGGATTCGTTATCCGGGATCACAGATCAGTTATCCAAAATCACGGATTAGTTTCCGAGATCACGGATTAGTTATCCAAGATCACGGATTGGAAACCGATGGAGAATCCTAGATCATGGATTGAGAATCCGAGTCCACGGATTAGTTATCTGAGATTAAGGATTGAGAATCCGAGATCATGGATTTATTTTATGTTTTATGTTCCCCTGTATTGCTTTAGTACAATTCTCACAAGTATAAATAAAAAAAAATAATTAATCCGTGATATGTTGATTGTCTATTGATTTTTCATTCATTTAACATGTTTCACATTGGCACCTTTTTTTCTTAAAGTAGGAAAAAATGACAAGGATTTTATGATATTTGAAAATATTTCTTCAAAATTATGAAAATAAAAGTAGGGGTTAGTGGGCAAATTATTCATTGGCACTACATGTATAAAACCATTAGATTCCGAATATCTGATCAAAAGTCATAAACAAGATCATCAAACATCTTTACTCACTTAAGTTAAATGGTTTTTTGTTACATAATCAGTTTTTAATTATAAACAAATAGGACATGCACGGATTGGGAATTAGAGATCACAGATTATTTATCCAATATCACGGATAGGAATAAGATATCACGTATTGGGTACTCGAAATCACGGTTTGGACACCGAGATCACGGATAATTAATCTTGAATCTATGATTTGGAATCCGAGATTGTCTTTTGTTAGTAATTATTAATCATGTAGTTTTTACTGTCCTTCTTTAAAAAATATGTTGATTACGCAAGTAGTATTGTAGAAGTCTCTTTTCTGAAGACTAAATGAACATTTAAGGCCAAAATAAAAAACATGTGTGTTTCCCCTCGCCCCGATCGGGTCAACAATAAACCCCCGGGTCAAAAAAATATTTAACCCAAAAAAATCGGAATTTTTTATTCCGGAAAATTATTAGTTTCCATTCCTACATTGGTTCTGATATTACCGGAATTTTCTCGGAACTCTCTGGAGTTATCTATCAATTTAGCGGTATGTATCGAGGGTAAACTGTCTGCTTGAAAGATGGGTCACAAGATCGCATTGTCGGTTTCTGTACGAATTAAGAACAAGGACGCGTCAAAAGTGTTACCCACCGGCAGGAACAAAAGAGAAATCTGACTTTTGTCAGATATAATCATGTAACATGTGCTTCACCACATGTCATGGACGCTATTTAATTTTGATTATTACTTCTATCATTCCTCGCGTGGTTATATATTTCGATTTTGTGGTATTATAATTTTCTGTAAGAAATCATTAATTCGGTAAAATAGTGACTTGTTAAATTGTATTTGTATAGTATAAAAATTACAGACGATATTCAACCAGCACGTTGATAGTTACAACAGGTGATTGATTTACCTGATGAGGGTTACCTGTTGCAGATTGGATTTAATCAATCAAGTAGAACTTGTAACTTGTTTCTTTTGTGATTTAATTAATAAGGGGATACGCAGACCAGTGATGCAAATCGGAAATTTTAATTTGGACATTTACAATGCCGATACGGCGATAGTTGTACACATGCCGAAAAATTGTTTATACTTGACAAAAGATTAACTGTTGGTCCATTAAATAATTATAATTGACAACTATGCATATTTTTATTATCTATGAAGCAATGTGTCCAAGCTAGCATATCATATATCCTGTCTCTTTTAATGAGTCTTCCTTCTCTTTTACAACAAACAACTTTCATTTTGACTGCTGGTTTACCTCTAGTGTGGCAGTTGATTAAATAAGCTTTATACAACAGCTACACTTACTTTGGATAATCACTGTGTTTGGTACTTTTGAAAAGGTTTTGTAATTTTGCCAAAAGGTATGATGAGTATTTTTTAAACAGCAAAAACAACGTTTTCATTATAAATCCAAAAAGAGTTACTCCTTCTATGTTTTGCTTATTTTGAAATTCTCATATAAAAAATATATTTACTCTTAGGAATATTTATAAGTAAACAAATAATTGCCATAAACTATAAAATGGAATGTAAGGTTATATCGTCAATACTCCCAATAAAATCAAACCAGTATTTTTATTCATTGTATCAACTTACCAGACCTATTATAACCGACCGTGCAAGACCCTCATTGGTAGTTAAGAACATTAAAAACCACCCTCGTCGTCCAGACCTACCGAGGAAAACCCTCATGTGTAGTCAAAGACATTTTCAGCTAGACAAGTTCGAATCATAGAAACCAGACTAGTGTAATAAGTACATGTAGAAATAACAATTGACAATTCTCTTCATGCTTATGACTGAATGGAGAATATAATTTCTTTCACTGCAATAATGTCAACAAAAGAAAAGAAAAACTCCAATGGATAAAAGATAATCAAAAAAGAAAGAACCCTATGATAACTAACCTTAAGGAGTATAGATGAAAAGAGTTGCAACACGATGCATATTATTATCGATGCAAATATCTAATTTGTCGGTGCTATTTACAAATCCTGGAGAGAACACTGTGAATACAAATATAAATATGGGATATAACTTCATTTATAAAATAAATAAAGACACAAACTATGGATGAGAGATATTTATTCACATAAATATATCAGGACATTTGATTTATTTAAAAACAAATATAGGGTTAAAAAACTGAAAAACAAATATGAGCATTACATATAAAAATAAGGAGATGTGGTATGATTGCTTATAAGACAATTCTCCGCCAAAAGTTCAAATGAAGTGGATGGAAGCAACTATAGGCAACAGTACGACTGTCAGATAGGTTTTTTACACAAACATTGCAGTGATGCACTTGTTAAAAATCACTCCAACCCGTTTTTATATAGCAGTTGTCAGGTCTTTTAACATCTCAGGATTGATAGGTCTACTCATTATTACAGAATATTCAATGAATAAACATTTATCGTCTAATTAAATATATCATGTATGGGATGTTTTTCGCTGACATTTTGGGTATCCGATTTGCCGGGTCTACTGTATCAACATGTTAGTAATAAAAGCTTTACTAACTGTCAAATCAGAAAATAGTAAATATACACTTTATTAAATGCTACATTAGTTTTATGCACTAAATGTGCATGTTTTGAATAGTGCTTGAAAGCAAAAGTATTGATAATCTAAATAAATACACTCAAATTGAGGACAAACAGCTGATAAGTGGCCTCCAGTGTACAAGTCAAACCATCCATGACATCCAGTTGGGGAAAAAAAAGTACCTGCCTGCCTGGTCTGTTTTCAAAGAGTAAACCCGGGGAAGGGGAAACAGACATTCTTTTAGATGTGGCCTAAATCAGACCAAAATGACAATCAACAAAACTAATCTGAAACAGTAAATTAATTACATGAATAATAACAACGCTTGTCAAATTTTGTGCATCCAAAACGCTTTAAAACAAATCTACGTCGTAAAAACGTACATGTATGTGTGTCGTCCCAGTAACACAACCATCGTTGTCCCTTTATAACATGCAACCAAATGCAGATTATCACTGACTGCCTTTAATTAACGATATGACTTACAAAACATGCATGTTTCTTTCACTTTATGAAGCATCAAATATAGGGAAACAAGAAATAAAATAACAATCGCTCTGCATTTCCCTAATTCTGAAGGTTACGAAGGTTAATTTTCATATGTATGTTAATCTAGGTTATAAATGATATATATGCATACATTATCCTGTACATTGGGGAGTTGTGTTAATCGTGTACGACTTACACGAAATAGCAATGCTCTATAAATGCAGTAGCGTATAGTCCAAAAAGCAATTTAGTTATATATATGTATATGTAGTTGAATACATTTATCACTGTTCGACAGGAGATATTTACCAGTAAAGATTACGAAGTCAGTCCTTGATCATGTAAAGTAAATATTTGAATTATAAACGTGTTTGCCTCGCTTTGTCAATGTCATGAAGGTTTTATTTTGATGAATTATCTAGTACAAAGAGTTTAAGGGAAATAGTTTTACAGGACATTATTGTTTTCAATTTATTATTAAATTCAATTGTACTTACTTGTATTTCTTAAAGATTCGATACTATGGCAAGAGGAAAGATGCTTGGATTGTATCTACTCTAGCTGTTATTTGGAATTTTGTAGTATCCCCGACTGATTAACACATCCCCTGCAGTAAGTAGTTCCCCCCGATTGTTTACTGATAGGATGGATCTCAGTATTTTTAGAAGTGTAGCATTTGGCAAATCCGGGAATACAATGTTGCTTGTTGGGACACTTTTATAATTCTGGAATCATGTACAGTGAAGGAAGATCAAGTTTTTCAACTTTGGTTGAAATTCGAAAGTAAAGAAAAGCATGTTTTTTTCGTGGGGTGTATGTCAAAATTCCAAGTAAACTATCATCCTATTAAATATTTAACAGTTCAACCTTTAGAAGTAGTAAATAAGCAGCCTGGTGAATCTCATTCAAAGTTTATACGATCACGGAAAATAATTGAATTAAATTGGATTAAAAAATTACAGACAGTCTACCCTCTCGGTCTTAATGATAATATCATGGGAATTGGTAATATATCAAGAACCGATTCTGTTAACATTTTGGATATAGTTTCTAAAACTGTTCGTAAAAACCGTTCTCATGGTCGTAGAAAAAATCGCAATCAAAGAAAATTTCGAACCAATCATACCAATATTTCGGACCTAATTTCTATTTCAAAAAACAATGGCAGACATTATCTGTTAACAAAGCTCTGTTCATTACCGGTTAATAAGTTAAATAAAATTTTAGAGGAATGCAACACAATTTCATATAGCAGTCCTAAGTATGAAATCGTTCAAATTATAATGGCATATTGTTATTCTAAACTGTTTCCCAAAATTGATCGCCCTGAAGATCATAAAAAACATTTTATTAAAATAAAGTATGTCAATAAAGGTTTTGATTTTGTAAATATTGCCGGTATTTTTAACGACCATTCTGTTAAAGAACAAATTCCTAGATATTTTGATAATACTGAGCTCCCTCTTATTTGTTATATTTACAAGAAATCTACCCGGAAATATGTGTTTAATTTTAGCCAATTGTGTAAAGATGTTAATATCAGTGAAAATACACCTACTTCATGTAATTGCAGTAATTCCGAATACATTTATGGACCCATTTCCCATGTTATAACAGGAGATCTTAACATCGTTCAAGACCGAGAGTTAAAATCATTCCTCAGTAAAGGACCTAAATATCGTCCCCCGTCAATCATTAATTGGAATGAGTGTTGTAATATCATCCACGACTCACTCCGTACTTACTGTTTAAAATGGATAAAACGGGAAAAAGCTGACAAAAAATCTTTGGACTCTTTTTTTAATTCAATAATGAACATAGTTGATATACGTATTCAACATTTTAAAGAACATTTTACTCTTAACAACAACCATAATAAACCTATTTCTAGTATCAAACATAAACTTAAAGAACTAGCCAAGGAATTTGTTTTTGTCCCGGCCGATACAGCTGCTAATAATATCATTATTTTTTACGTAAATTTTACATTGAGGTTCTGAAAAAGAAATCATCAATTCACCAACATTCCAACGGACTCCATTTTCAGAAAACGACATCTGTAACAAACATAAACTTTTAGCTACCTCTTTACAAGCAGAACCAAATACAATGAAAGTCCCAACTATGTACTGGCTTCCGAAGCTACATAAAACACCTTACAAATATAGATTTATTTCGTCTTCAAGCCATTGTTCCACTACTAAATTGTCTATTCTTCTTACCAGTTCACTTGGTACAATCAAAACCTGATAATAAATTGTTCAAATAAGGCCTTTGAAAATAGTGGAATTAATTACTTTTGGAGTGTCAAAACTCGTTGGAAGTACTTGATAAATTGCATGCTTATATTGGTGATTTTGAATCTGTTCAAAGTTTTGATTTTTCTACCCTGTATACCACATTGCCTCACATTCTCATTAAGAAAAATTCACACACCTAATTAAATGGGCATTTAAAAGTCAGAATGTGAATACATATGTTCTAACTCTTTAGGTCATTTTTAGTAGCAATAAACAAAAGAACTATGTCAATTGGACATGCTTTGATACTATATCTGCCCTTGAATTTTTACTAGATAATATTTTTGTTCGCTTTGGAGATTCCGTATATCGTCAGGCTATCGGAATTCCAATGGGGACTAACTGTGCACCACTTATTGCGGACCTGTTTTGTATTGCTATGAGTTACAATTTATGACTAAAATCAGCAAAGACCCATCGAAACAACATCTGATACAAAATTTAATAATACTTTTAGATATTTGGATGATATATTGGCTCTCAATAATGACGACTTCAGTATGTATACTAAAGAAATTTATCCTGTTGAACTTACTTTAAATAAAGCTAATACTAACAATGACCACTGCCCTTTCCTCGATCTTGATATCTATATCATTAACGGAAAGCTTAATACAAAAATTTATGATAAAAGAGATGATTTTTCATTTCCTATCGTTAATTATCCATTTTAGATGGTGACATTCCTTGTCACCAACTTACGGTGTTTATATATCTCAACTTGTACGATTCGCTCGTGTATGTAACAACGTTTCAGATTTTAACGAAAGAAATTTATGTATTACAGAAAATTATTACACCAGGGTTTTCGATATCACAAACTAGTCAAAACATTTACTAAATTTTATCATCGGTACAAGGACATCATTCGTAAATATAGCTCAACATGCAGACTTCTTATACGTTCAGGCATTTCACATCCAATCTTTTATGGTAATATTCTTTATAAAGCACTAAAATGTCAGTATTCACCTCAGAAGCTAACAAAACCTTTAAATAGACTTATTAAGAAGGGATATAGTTACGATACTGTTGTCAGGTCATTAAAGATTGCATATTTTGGCTTTAA
>JAASAO010000654.1:0-59337 GCA_017311375.1 Mytilus coruscus
TGTTTATCGCAAACAATTGCCACGGCAAGAATCATACCGATAGGTGAAATAGCATAAAGGACCAAGGGAAAAATACGTGGTAAAAAAAAAAAAAAATGCTCTGAAAATATTGAAATCAATCTATTTGTTTTGGCCATCTAGGACATTTCATTATAAGGTTAGCATAAGTTTAGCCGACCATACCATTTCGTTCAGAATAGGTTTAGTAAAAAAAAAAAAAAAAAAAAATAATAGTACTGCATCTGATAATAAGACTGATAAGCTTGTCTCTACAACTGAAAGATATATCCACCTTTAAATACATAATCAAATATTCTAATTCAAATTAATAAAATGAACACTAAATAACTTTGAAAGCAATTTTGTCTGCAGGGACAGCAAGACGGTCTCCTTATTTGAACGTTGTAATACGGATAATTAATTAGTCAAAGTACAAAACAAATAAAAAATCATCATGAACATTTTAATTATAGGAAGAATTTAAACTTGTCTGTTGGATTAATTATTATAATTGTGAAAACTTTGAAAAGAAACTTGCTTTTATTTTCTGTACAAAATCAAAAAAATAGCAGGGTATGAACATACATTGTGCATTATAACAAATTATTGAATCATTAATCAAAACCTGATTAAAATCGCTGCTCATATTTCAACACAAGGATTTAAAGAAATTGCCTCCTTTTTGTATTATACTTATTACAGTGCATTTAACGATTTCAAATGTTTGTACCTTAATTTCATAACCGTTCTACTTAAAATGATTTGCCCTGCTAGTGTTTACCAGATGGAACACAACTGTGTCCAGTGTATAGCCATATCAAACAAAAGTACCAATTTCTGAAATACGAATGAAAATTTACCTATTAGTTGATAAAGTTGATTTACTCATTATCAAATATCAATATATGCTTCGTATTTGAGTTGCAACTGATAAATTTACAATATATTTTAATACATGTTACACCAAATTTTTATGAATATCTATAACTTTTTATTTTTCCATTGATAAGAACATTCATTTCTAGATTTTCAGTGTTGTAAACTTCATACATACGTTTGTCATTGATAACAAAACTGAAGTTCGTCTCCCATGAAATTGTTGCAAGCTTTTCCTATTAAATTATTTGTCTTTAAAAGTACAATTCATCTGACTTGTTTCTTTTCTAATAATTTGATTTTGGATGTTATACGTCTTCTGATTGGCTGAAAGTTTTTGTCTATCAGCTCATAGACATAATTTTATCATGTGACCGTGACGTCATCAACGATTTTCATGATTTACTCCTTAAAACTGGAATTTAGAGTTTAAACTATAAGGACTGTAACATTTTTCTGTCTATTTGAATAAACTTAAAATGTGGTGCACACTGTTAAATAATCCGCTACGCGGGTTTATTCAGTATGCACCACATTTTGATGCTATTACTTCATAGACAGAAAAATATTACAATCATTCCTTAAATAAATATTTTGTTTTGGCGTAAACTTATCATTAATTGCATGTAATAAAAATAAAGAGCCCTTTTATTTAGTATAATTATATAGCAAATGATGTGCCAACGTTTACGTTACAGAAAATATTCCTTTTCTGACTAAGACTCTTACACAGTGTCGAAACTATACATAATATAGATATAGGAAGATGTGGTATGAGTGCCAATGAGACAACTCTCCATCCAAGTAACAATTTATAAAAGTAAACCATTATAGGTCAAGGGACGGCCTTCAACACAGAGCATTGGCTCACACCGAACAGCAAGCTATAAAGGGCACCAAAAATTACTAGTGTAAAACCATTCAAACGGGAAAACCAACGGTCTAATCTATATGAAAACGAGAAACGAGAAACACGTATGATTCCTGACTTAGGACAGGTGCAAACATTTGCAGCGGGATTAAACGTTTTAATGGTACCAAACCTTCTCCCTTTTCTGAAACAACAGTATAACATCACAACATAGAAAGACACACTATAGTTCACAATCGCATTTTGACCGATGGGTCAATCAATAGCAACACCGATGCAAAGCGCATTACACGTACTTCAAAAATATAAATTTTCGGGTATTTTCGAGACCGAAATCTTCGCAGCCAAAAGTATTGTACATTTGAGAGCATCAGACATTGTAAAAGGTTTAGGATCAAAACAAAATCATATAAGGTTAACTTTAAATGAGGATATATGGAACCTGGGAAGTTATACAAAATCATTATTTATTTACATATAATTTAATGATACGGCTAGACAATCCAATACCGGAGCACTGGCTACTGGGAGGATGGTACGTGTAAGTTTTAAACACATGTTTATATCATATCTTGAATATACATGAATAATTTATAATGATCTTTACTGTAATCAAATGGTTGTTGTGGGTTGCTGTCTGTCATATTTGTTTCGTTTATTGTTTTGTCATTTATCAGGCCGTCGATTTTTCTTGTTGAATCAAGTGACGTTATGTACGTTGTTACATTAAAGTCATATGTTTCAAAATAAGGAGACGTGGTATGATTGCCAATAAACGTGTTCGGAAAGGGATCTAAATACTGCGCTGATGTTAAATAACAATACCGATACAAGATTTAAGTGTGGACTTTCTCAAAATATAATTGCATTGAAAAATATCCAGGCGTGATATAGTTTACCTTTGTGGTGCGTTTGATACAATGTAGAGAACAGTTAACGTCGACTCCAAATTTTAAGACATGCACGGGCATTTCATAGATATTAATATATGTATTTGTATCTGATTGACTTAGAAGTGCAAAACAAAACTTAAAAAAAAATATATAAAATATTTAAAATGGTAAAGAAAAATGATGGATTTTACGGTCACAAGCCATATTATACATTGAATGATATGAGCTAGGAGAATATGTTTATAGTAAAAAACTCGGTTTGTCTCTCCACAAGTCTAGCAGCAAAATTAAACAATTTGGTCTTGGATTTCTCCACACAGTTCAGATAACCCTAAATGTTTTAAACGTCTGATGGTGTGTTCGACAAAATTCGACACTCTGAAATTCTTCTATCTATTTTTTTTGCATTTTCTTTATTTCCCCTCGTGGTTTTTTTCTTAATTGATATTTCATATATGGCGTAACAATTGGTGGCCTTTATATCTTTAGCGTTGAACTCTACATCTCCAGCGCTGAACTTTATATCTACAGCGCTGGACTTTGCATCTCCAGCGCTATACTTTATATCTACAGCACTAGACTGTTTATATACATTTTGTACTACAGCGTTAGACTTTTTATATATCTTCAGCGCTAGACTTTATATATATCTATCGCTAGACTTTTCATCTCCAGCGCTTGACTTTAGATCTACAGCGCTTGACTTTAGATCTACAGTGCTAGAATTTACATCTCCAGCGCTTGACTTTACATCTCCATCGCTGCACTGCATATCCAGCTCTTGATTTTATATCCACAGCGCTGAACTTTACACTTTAAATTATAGCATACAAGAAAACATGGTTAAACATGTATATTGAATGAACAGTTATGATGAAATTCGTCATCAGAACGAGGAGAGAAACATTGTTTGCAACTATAAGTCATCGTATAAACATAGGATATGGGGTATCCATCCAGGATACAAAATCAGTACATGCACAGCAAAAGCACACAAAAACAAAGAATCAGCGATTTTATTGCTGTTCTTCATCTCAAAGTCACAGTGAGGCCTTCAACACGGAAAAAAAAAAAAAAAAAAAACAAACTCTCACCTCACTGAAAGTTTAAGACGGCCCCTTACAATGAGCAAAACACAAACTGCATAACAACTATAAAAGGTCCCGACATGAAAATAGAATAGAGAATGGAAACGGGGAATGTGTTAAAAGACAACAACCCAACTAAAGAGCAAAACAGCCAAAGCCACAAATGGGTCTTCAACGCAGCAAGAAAATCCGGACCTGGAGGCGGGCTTCGGCTGGCCCTAAATAATAATGTATACTAGTTCAGCGAAATGGACGCCACACTAAAGTCCGAAACATACAAATGAACCAAAATTTAAAACAAAAAACCCCAAAAACACAAGACTAACAAAGGCTCGAGGTTCTTCAAAATGTGGCGTTTTTGCTGTGCTTTTATTATTCATTTATTTTGATCATTTTGCGGATTTTCCTTGTAGTCGTTCAACAAAATAGTAAGAAAAGTGGGTAAACAACTATCTTAAACTGAATCGATCACTTCTATGAAACAATGCAATTTTATGAAAATGATATTAATATATGGGCCATTTTAAAAGAAAGTCGAATTTTCAGTACACCTATCATTCCTACGTTAAAATGTTTATTTTCATGGAAAATGCAGTTATAAGTGTTTAAATGAAATTATTGGTCTTTTGTTGGGCAATGTATGACAAATATATGTTCAAAACCTCGCCCGTAATTATAAATTATATAATTCATTTTAATGTTAATGAACACTCTAACGAAAAATCACAGCTTCTTTATTATTCTATGTAACATTTTTCTACAAACTAAATTCAATCGGCGTACATAAGGTTCATGTCCATCCTATTACCGACAAGAGATCAACCGTTAAATTGTTTCTCCCTATGAATATGGAACTATTCAGCGATGATTTCAAAAGTACGAAGCATCATAAAATTTAACACAGCATGTTTCTTGCATAAAAGTGTAGAGTTAAGAAAATTTAAAACATTAAATGAAAACAATTAGTGGATACCCTTTTATCATGTCTACGCTGTTACCAGCAAATTTATTAATTACAACAATATTATAGTTGTAAAAGTGCAATTACGTGTTGGAAACCAAATTCACTGGAGAAAACATTATCACTGCATCAGAGGAGCAGTTATTTCACAACAACATTAAGAAATGAAGAAATTTGTCTATCCTGTTATGTCTATACTGTTACTACTGTCACAGTAACAGGAACGACAATATTTGACTGAAACGTCTTTAAAAAGTATATAATAACATAAAATTTTACACATAATAAAATGTTTGGTTGTTTGAAATCATTTAAAGGTACAACGTCTTAATCTTCGCAATTTAGCATATAATATATGCAATACTGTCATCGGTAACAGGATAGAAATTATCGGTAACATGATAGAAAAAATGGGTAACAGGATAGACAAAAAGGGTAACAGGATAGAACTTAATATGGTGATATATCGTTAACGTACGTTCCTGTTACCAAAAACAAAACGACAAAAGTAAACCAACATGCGAGGGAATTACTTGATGTTGGGTTTATTAGAAAGAAAAAATGCTGAACATTATGAATTGCTATCTTAGACTAGCGTTGCTGGTGGTTAGTTTTATAACCTTTGAAAACCAATTTTAGAGGTATTTTTCAGTACAACATGGGACATTGACAAATTATCTATCTTTACACAGAATGAAAATATCTAGAAGTTTTTACTCTTGAAAACTATGTTATTGACCATGAGAAACAAGCTCAAAATTTTATCTAAGTCTTTTCTAAATAGCTCAAAATATCTTTTGAACATGGTAACAGGAGAGACAAAATATTGCACCACCTATCAAACAAGAATGTGTCCAGAGTACACGGTTGCCCCACTCGCATAATCATTTTCTATGTTCAGTGGACCGTGAAATTGGGGTCAAAACTCTAATTGGGCATTAAAATTAGAAAGATCATATAATAGGAAACATGTGTACTAAGTTTCAAGTTGATTGGACTTCAACTTCATCAAACACTACCTTGACCAAAAACATTAACTTTAAGCGGGCATTATCATTTTCTGTGTTCAGTGGACCGTAAAATTGGGGTCAAAATTCTAATTTGGCATTAAAATTAGAAAGATTATATCATAAGAAACATGTGTACTAAGTTTCAAATTGATTGGACTTCATCAAAACTACCTTGACCAAACTTTAACCTGAAGCGGGACAGACGGACGGACGAACGAACGAACGGACGCACAGACCGAAAACACAATGCCCCTAGGTGGGGCATACAAATGTTTCCATATATTCTTGTATGACATTATCCAGATTGCTTCTTTTATATGTTGTTCCATAAGTATTGTTTGTTTTGATTTGCTTAAACTAAACCTGACTTGGGACCGGTTCATAACGAATTTGGCGGAGTAAATATAAATAAGAAGATGTGGTATGAGTGCCAATGAGACAACTCTCCACTAGAGACCAAAGGTTATGTTTTAGACAGGCCCTTCAGTTCTAGACACCATCACATTTATTTCGTTCGACATCCTTTATCCCTATCACAAAATATAGAATGGTCCTTCCTTAGCTAATAGAACTACTTTGAATCCACACAATTGCTAATTTTGTTTTCTGTGGATATAAATCCTCTTTCTTAAAAACAAATAAATTGTGTGTTCTTCATGTCGATTTTATCTTGGTTTTCACATTTTCTCCCTATCTGTTTTAACTTAATCATAACAGTTCTAAATTTAGTTAAAAATAATAAGTTAAAGTGTATATAAAATTTTGGAGATTTTAACTGTCTTGAAAATACATGCCAACATGAAAGAACTAGGTGAAATGAAATAATACATTACCATTTACTTAAAACGTTACTATTTCCATTTAATAATTAACCCTTGTCACAACTTATATCCGTTCTCAGAGACAGTGATAAACCAGTTAGTGACAATTAAATACGACAATCCACAAATTTGTTCGTCACTGGTAACAACAAAGTTTTATACATTAATATTCCGCTTCGTCCCAAGCTATAGGAAAACGTTAGTATTTTTCCTCCATAGGTGATAACACTGCAATTTTTCTTCTTTTATAATAAAACAAGGACAAAACACTTATTCGTAATAGTAGAACTTTATTATTCTGTTTTTGAAATGGATGTTAAATGGTGGCATGACCATCTTCCAAGGGAGCTTGTGTACGGTATCCGCGGTAACCGCCATTTTCATCAAATTTATGTAGATTTGGAAACTTCTCGAATAATGCTTAAGAAAATGTTTCCATGTGTTTCAAAACTAATATTGTAAACATACACACTACAGTTGTTCATGCATAAATTTAAAATTCATTCTACTCACAAATCCAGTCACAGCTCTCAAAAGTTGACCTATTTCACCTGAGTTGGATGCACACAAGGCCAACACAACGCCAGGATAATGAAATACTACTTTTCCTCTTTTCGAAGTAGCTAAAGAAGCCAAATATTTTGCTAAAATGTAAACATACATGCATCCTCTCGTGCGACGTCATACCTTATAATTGTCTAAAATTATTATTTTCGTTGTTTTTGTATTTAGCACGGAATCATGTACTGTAAAACCATAGTTCTTGTGTGTCACATGCATATACTAAATTTGTGTCTGTTTTACATATACAATAGTACTACAGATGGAATATTATTCAAACCCAAGATGGCAATTGAATAGCTTTCATGTTACCTTTGAAAAGCGCTTTAGACGCATTAAATTTATAACGTGTTGTTTTCATTTTTTTGACAATAATCGTGACTCAACAAACCCTTTTTTCAGAATTTTCATATAAATTATCTTAAAACGGCTGCATCATACTTTGTCAAATAACTCGTTTATTGAAAATTCGCGTATCTTATGAAGATTGGTGAAAAGTTGGTTTGAGGATTAAGCTTGACAGAAAAGGGCAAAAAAAAAAAAAAAACAAAACAATTTGCCTCCTAAAAAGAAAAAAAAAAAAAAATTCAAAAGTGTCAAAAGAGTTCCAAATTTTACCACTAAATCTTAAAATTGATTTATTCACATCATATTAATGTAATCGTGTGTTAAAGTCAATGAAGCAGAAACTTATGTAAAACAAGGGGCACCTGGGTCTGTATTGCTCATCTAGTGAAAGATTATGAGGTTCTTAAATTGCCCGTACTAGTTTATTATTGCGTTGCTGATGATTTTACATTTTACTTCAAAGACTATTGAGAACAAAACTTTACGACAAAAGAGATGATTTAAGCTTTCAAATTGTGAACTTTCCATTTCTATGTAGCAACATTCCAGCAGCGCCTGTATAAGGAGTTTATATCTCCCAGTTGATACGATATTTCAGGGCTTGAGTTTCTTATCATGATTTCCTTGATAGAGGATTTCTGCTCCAAAGGAAGCTATTAAACCAAGAGTTCCAAGTGGTGAAGTTGAAATCATGGTATGAACAGAAAAATCGACTTTTAATTATAGCCAACAAAAGACACAAATCAATAATAAAATTTAACAAGATTTATTATACACAAGTTTACAAAAGTATTACACAAAAGAAATGTCCAATCTTTTATCTTTTCTTTATCCGGAAATCTTCTCGGAATCCACAGAATATTATATCCAATAGGTCACAATCTAGTATCTTGTAGTTTGTAAATAAAAGTGTCAATCCAACTGCTGAGAATGTTGATGTCTATCGATGTCTAAGTCTATCTATAGGGTCTGCATACTTATATATATACTCAAACGGAAACTTCTAGACAACGCTAGAAATTTAAATTACGCATCTTTTGTTATGATCATTCTCGAAATGTTATGTAAGTGAAATAGAAAGTTCTAATCATTCCATGAGTATCAATGATTGTTCCAGTGATTTCTAAACTGCATAGTTGTAACACAATGTGTATTATTTTGTACACAACATAAAACAATGTAAACATTCTTAGGCCACACAAAACAAGTTAGGCCAACTAAATAAATATAATAGTTACAATATCATAACACCTCCCCTTAAAAAGTTTGAGTGTAACAAAACTTTTCATGAATAATATGTACAAAAATACATAGTATATACAAAGTGTTTCAATAAGTTCTAGATAAAGCATCTGCTATTACATTATCTTTACCTTTAATATGTTTTACAATAACATCATATTCCTGTAACAATAAACGCCACCTCCCAGCAGGCACTCAACGTTGAATAAACGTTGAAATGAGGTTGAAATGGTGATCAACGTGTATTCAACGTTGAAACAACGTTACATTTTCAACGTTGGATAATAAACAAATATTCAACGTTGAATTAACGTTGATCATTTCAACGTTGAAATTGGAACGTTGATTCAACATTGAATAAACGTTATCTTTAATAAGTATTTACTCACGGTAGTCCTATCATGAGGCCTATATAAGAATTTTTTAATTAACTGATGTTTTATACCTTTTGTCAACAACTGATTACATTAAACACAGTGACTGCATTTCATTTTACAAAAGGTCCTATCGTACCAACTATTTATCTCAAGTTGTGTGTATTACATTAAACACAGTGACTGCATTTCATTTTTACAAAAGGTCCTATCGTACCAACTATTTATCTCAAGTTGTGTGTATTACATTAAACACAGTGACTGCATTTCATTTTACAAAAGGTCCTATCGTACCAACTATTTATCTCAAGTTGTGTGTATGGAAAGGGGAGGGGGTTAAATCGTTTGATACTGAATTTCTAGGAAAAGAAATAGAATGCGTTTATTTAACATAATATTATTGAAATGTTGAACATTAAGATAACATGTAAAGAAATTTGAAATAGTTGATTATTAACAAAACTCGCGATTTTTTAATTCATATTTTCGCGGATTTGAACAGGAAGTTAGATTGCCCATGCCGTTATTTAAACCGGCACCTTTCCTGTTTTCAAAAGATAGAACAACAAAGAACGAAGTCGAGGAGAAACTTTCCGTTAATCAAGTATCATTATGGTATGTAGATGTTTCTATGTGGCTATCACGGTATTTCATATGTATGAATTGTATTTAGAAACTCTGAATTGTTATCAATATTGCACAATTAGAGAAAAATACAACGTCAACATTGTATCCCAGAGATCAGATTAGAACACACTGGAAAGGGCCATAGTAAACAATATATCATCACATATTCCTCCAATTATACTATTTTTGAGAGCACTTAATGTGGAAAGCAGATTTATTTTCATATTAAAGTTGAGATAAAAATTGAGACATTAATATTCTAAACTAAAGTTTCAAATAAGAAAAAAAGGGGGTTGTAAGCGTTTACATTACTGTGATCGGGTAAATTTCCCGAAATGTATATATATATATATATATATATATGTATCTTCGTTTATTTTAACTTTAAGGCTTGGTAAACTACATCATTTTGACGATTATAAATAATTAATTTTGACTGGACAACAATGTATTGAACGATCATGTGATGACTGATGGGAAAATAATACTGTTTTACAATAAACATTATATAATTCAACAAAATATTAATATTTTACCTATCAGAGGATAACTATAGAATGTTCATTGATAACTGTTTACCTAATTAACCTTTCAAAAAAAAGTCATTTTATTTTTAAAACAAGTCAGTCTGACCCTTATCTGATCTTCATGTGAGTGATCTCTGACTCTGGTTACTACGAGAAATGAAGTGAGCATTGCATCTCCATGTGCGCACATTCAATTATGACTACTTTAAAATCAACATGACCATACAACTTAATAGAAATATTAAAAACAAAAATATGACACAACTTAAGGAAAATAATAGCATTATCACATGCTGGGCAAACACAAATTATTCAATAATTGAATATGTGTTTATTCGACAAAGACAATTATTATGTGAAGGGTATATTAATGCACATACATGTATAACACAATAAAAAGAATAAGCTATATTTAGTATTAACAAAATAGCCTAGATTGCACTTAGTCTGATTGAGAACATACATGTACAAAATGTACACAGTAAATACTATCATTCAAAATTCATATACTTCCTTTTCATAAAACATTATCATGTACTGGTCCTTAATGTGTATTTAACAATGCGCTGAATTTTAGGTGTCCTTTATCGTGAACATGTAATTTTTTATTTTACAGAAGCTTGTCAAACAAATCAATGGCTGAAATGTATCATGAATCAGACATGTGGAGCAAAATAAAATTCAGTTTGGAAATTCCAGTCTTTAAATCATCAAAGGTAGTTCTTTTGTCTGTATATATCATTTGTGTTTAAGTTTAATCTATTGTTTATTTTATTTTTGTTATTTTACATACCATATTATGTTTGTCTTATCTAAAGTATTCTAGTAAAGAAAGCACTTTATTTAATGTTAATGGGCTTGTGCAGTCATCAATAAAAAAACTGTCATAGGTAAAATGTTTTCATGGTTATCAATTACATAGTTAAACCAGCAATCTTGCAAATCTCGGTAGAAGCTTCTTCATTAACAAAACTACTAATAGTACACATTAATGTATATATATTTTTATTAATGATTACATTTGTACCTTATTATATATGTGCTTTGTCGTTATGGTTTTATTTTCATTGCTTCTAGAAACAAATTGAAAGTGGCTCAAATTTAGGATATCTTTTCAGGACATATATAATTTATATTTATTATAATCTTATCTTTTCCGAGTTTAAATATACTGCAAAAGTATAAAGATGTCACGGAGAAACACATATCTGATAAAGACTCCTCCTGCTTGAAATTGAGGTCAGCTGCAGAAATATCGCGAAGTGGTGGAAGAAAGTTGACATGCAAAAGGGACAAGAAGAGGCATAGATAACAAATGAATTTATAAAATAAATCTTTTATCAAAAGAAATATCATTGTATTACTAAATTTGATATTGTTCCTCAATAATTAAGTCGCCAAAACGGAGTTTTGGGGACTTTATGTTTTTGTCCCGTTTCTTCTTCTTCTTATTATTATTATTATTAAGTCGCCAAAACGGAGTTTTGGAGACTTTATGTTTTGTCCCGTTTCTTATTATTATTATTATTATTATTATGTCACCCGATCGACAATGTCGGGTGACATATTGCTTTTCCTCTGTTTCTTTGTTATTATTATTATTCTTCCAATGATTTTTGTCCAGCAGTTTCTTTGGAGCCAATGGAACGAATCTTAATGATTGTTTACTTTTATGAGGAACACAAAATTTCGAGTTGCAGTAGGTCTTTGGAACATAAAAATGGCTGCCGTTACCATCACTAGTAACTCGAATTTAGCTTGAACGGACAAAAACGCATTAACGGCATTTAAAAAGATTAATGAAAATTGAATAAAGATTGACAAAATTAAAAATTATTTTAATGCATTTCAATCTATATCAAATCATTTTAATACCAGTCAAATAGATTCCCTTGCGGTCATTCAAGTTAATTTGAGATGTGGTTAAACTGCGTCAAACTAATTAGCCACGCCCCGTTAAACGGAATCAAACTGATGTTAAGTCCTTTTAAACTTTAAAGTGTCCGCCTTTTGTAAGGTAAATCACTCAAGCAGAACAGCATCCTCATGTATCTATCATTAATCCGCTCCGAGCGTTATCGATTTAAGATATTATACTGGTGGTTAGTTTTATATATGTTTTCCAATATTTAATGTTATACGTAATGTTTTATATGTATATTCATAATTGGAATGTATAATGTTATACAAGTGGTGAGACTTTAATAAAAATTTTAATCTGAATATATAAACATGCTTCACAATTAAGATAAACGAATGAACAATAGATATATAACTAAATTTATAAATATTGAGGCACGATTTAAAAAGCACAAAGTGTTAATCTGTTAAAAATAAAATAGCTCTTTATATCAAATTATTCGTTTTCAATATTGCCTACTAATATGAAAACTCGCGGCATGTAAGTAAGGTATGGTCTTTTAAATATACTTATGAAAAATAAAACCGGAAAGATAATAAGAAGGTCGTAATTGTGCTCATTACAAACCTAGAAGTGAAAGATGTTTTTAATCAATAGACAATAAATAGATTTGAATTACATTTGAGAGGTGAAATGATCACTTATATTTCTGTATAAGTGTGTCCTTGTTGTAGAATTGATGTATTCCTGAATATTTATCATTCTTCTTTTTCTGTATTCCTTTATTGACGTACTTATTATTTTGATGTCGACACGCACGTTAAAGGAAAAGAAATTAGTCATTGTGTACATAGTTTTAATTGATGCATATTATATTTTGGTAAAAAAAACATTAACATTTATACCGACATTTAAAATAGCTTGTAATTAAAAAAATTTTGTTAAATAATAAAATTGATATAGATGAGCTTGACATTTGTTGAATTAATTTAGTAAACAGTTTCGTCTTGCTAAAACTTGTAATTAAAGTAACAGCTCAATGAACTTTTAAACCTGCGTAAAATTGTAATACCGGTCACTGGTTAAAATGTGTGTTATGTGTTATTTGTGTAAAAGCAGCAAACGACAAATGAAAATTGAAGTGGGGTTACGAAAGGATTCTCGTTATGTCCGCATGTAAAATAATTCTTGAAATAAATGAACATTTGACGAACTGGACTGGCTATTAAGCCCTTGCACAGTCGGCCCTGGCCCAAAAGAAATATTAAAAAAAACAACCTTATTTTTATATTTGCGGCATTCAAAAACGTTTATAAGACCAAAAGGTAACTTAAACATTGTAAAGCAGGTCGGATTAAATGTTTCTGTCATATAATTGTGTAAGGCATATTTTAGCGATAATTACTAGATAAAAAATAATTGGCTTTTCTAACTTCCCAAGTTTAATCTAGGTGCTCTCGTAGGCCACGTTTAATATTCAAATAAATTTCATTGGTCGGGATTTCATAATGTGTTATATGAAATTATCTTGACAATAATTGCGGGAAAGGGCTGTTAAAGTGCGAGAAGGAAACACTTTTCTTTTGCGGAAACGTGAACGAAGGAACGTGCTACAAATAAAGACCTGCGATTGTTTGTCAATAATTCAAATTTACAAAATAGTAAAATATAACTGATGATCAATGTCAAAATTATTGGAAAGTTTTGTGATCATGACACCACCTATGTTATGTAGTATAAATACTGAATTTGTCAATTATACCACATCTTCTTATTTGTATATTAATCATGTCAAAATACGAAAATGAAACGAATAGTGAAGTATTGTGTCCATGCATGACGATATCAAAGTCGCGTACATATACGAAGAGATGATGTGATAAAGACGTAAAAGAGACAGCAACTCAACCACACAACATACCAGAATGTGAACAGTTAGCTCTTGTGTGCATCATTTCCTTGGGATTTGACTTTAAAAGATATTACTACTTTTGCCTGAATATACCGGAATCGTTACTATTTTCTCGGAAAAGTAAGGTATTTATTTCGGAAACGTAGACTTATAGCGGAAACGTATTCTTTTCCCGGAAAGTAATGCCAAATTTTATATGAGCAGTGTATTTGTTTTAATGTCAGTATATAAAGCATTAACTAGTGTTAATGTCTATGGATGTATTAGTTACAGTTGCATACTAATTGAGAGATCGTCCTGTTTGATGTTCTTCGTGGAAATTATTCTTGCTTCAGCATGCATCTTTACTTTGTTCCTCTAAAGAGATCCTTATTTACCCTTACATTATAAATTTTGTGGACTCGTATGTATTTAGGAATGGCACTCTCCATGTATCGTACCTTTAAAAAAAAAACTTTCGTATATTTTACGTTTCAGAATTTTACTCAGAAAATAGAAAGTTGATATCAGCGCGGGTTATGCTTAAAGTTAACCTTTATTCTATATGTCAGATAACCTACTTGTGTTTATGTTGGATTGCTGTCTGATTGACGAATAGCCGTAATTTTATCCCTATATTTTTTTTTTTTTTTTAGGGATGCATCCAATCGCACCTTTTCATTTGAAATATATTTCCGTGGCGTAACCTCAAAAGATTAGTTACTTCAATAAAAAAAATGTAAGCGAAAATGAAACCTCTTCTCGCATGTTGCTCTTTGTGTAATTGTTCTCTTCGACAAAATTAAATATAAAGAAGCCACAATTTGGTTCCTAAATAGATATTTTTTAAAACCCGGGGCCTAAAGCTAGGTAAAGCCTATCTCTTGATAAAGTTTCTTAAATTCGACAACTTTTAGATACCAACCGTGCGAGGGCTCAGTCTGTATAGCCAGCCAAGGTCGTTAAAACTTTTATCATCCTTGTAGAAATTTTTGAAAATACGATGGTTTTGCCTTTTTCGAAACTAAAACATGATCAAATATAATTGGTGGCCTTCTATTTTCATGTTGTTGTCTCTTTTACATATTCCCATTTCCATTCTTAATTTTAGATAAAGTACAAAATTATGATAAACAAATGTATTATTGTTGTCAGATCAAAATACACTTAACAAGCCAGTGCGATAAAATTCCATTCGCTACTATTACGTAATATATATATCACGATATCTCAGTAGCATGGGTTCGAATCCCGGCGAGGGAAGAACAAAAAATTTGCGAAAGCAAATTTACAGATCTAACATTGTTGGGTTGATGTTTAGACGAGTTGTATATATATATATAAGTCCTGTGTCCAAGTGAGAAATAACTACATGTGGTTTGTATATCAGGGGAGAATTGACAACGGGTGGTATGTATATTAAAATATTTATCGTCTTCCATTATACATGACGTTGTGGATGAAAATTATTGACAAAAGAATAAAGAAAACAGAAAATAACCAGACAAATATATAGAAAAGAAAATGATGAGGTACTAGAATATATGGAATAAAGAATGATCAGCAAAAGGTATAACGGATAGAAAAAATTGCCTAAAATGATAGAATACAGAAATAATTAATCCCCATTCAGACCCTCATAATCTGACGATGACATTTAGCTTTAGGGCAATTATGGGCAAACGACCAACAACACAGTGTTTTTTTCACGAAAGTTTACATACAAGCTAATTTTTACAAAATCAACTTGAATATGTAATAAAATTATATCTATATCTTCATGTGTTGAATTTTAAAGATAAATGGGTTTGAAGTTTTCGACATTTACTAAAAATTTCGGTTGATTGCACATTTCTGTCTCCTTAAATTTTGTTTCAAAAGATAAAATATGCGGATTTCGATAAAGAGATAAGGAATATCTTCGTTACAAAATTGGGCTCTACATTTGTGTAACAATCCTTATTAAAATCCAATTTGTTAAAAGAAATTGATTTTAGAAGAAAAAAACTGCATTTTGTCGTTTATTTATCTAGTTGAAAAAGTCGGTTATTTCTTCATAAAAGTTGGAACGAATAATCTTCATCAGAGACATATAGTAATTGTAATTTGTATGGGGTATTGCGTTTCCGCATTTTAGCAAAAATCCAGTTCACGTTTCCACATTTTCGTGCATTACTTTTCCGAAATAAATAGATACCACTTTTCCGCATTTTTACCTGTATTTCACCTGTAAAAAATAGTAATAATGATATATCGGTATAAGACTTTATTATCAAATATGGTCATCTCATCCCGACACAGAAACCAAAAGAACCACAACTGGGCCGGAATCGTTTCTCCCAGTTCTATGCATGTCACACAATTATATTTATTTTATGGACGTTTTGCAGAAGATCCAAACAACAACTTACATCAAAATTCGGTCTTTATCAGCAATAGCACAGTTCGTAAAAGTGATCGCGAACATGCTGAATTCGTATCCGAACAGTTTGTCAATTATGATAGAGAATAGAATGCGAGGTTAGACTTTATAAAGTCAGTTGGCTACAAGTTTACCGCTTTAAACTGTGCTACGTGTACTGTATAATAATATACTGACGCTTAAAATATATATAAACTTTTAGTGCTGAACATTGACTTTTAATTGATATATGACCATGTGTGATTTTCATCATTTTAAGTTGATACATTTGTAGTTTCATTTTAGTCATAAAGACTTATCCTGCTCGAAGTCCTACTTCCACCCAGTTGGTGAGTAAGGTGGTGGTGGTGGTGGAAAGGGGGCATACATTAAAAATTTAAATGCGGAAACGTAAATAACCTTTAATAAAATCAATGTAAAACAATGCGGAAAAGAGTACTATAAAATGCGGAAACGTAAGAATTTTAATGCGGAAACGTAAAACGCCGAATTGTATTATATGTCTCTGTCATCATACAGTATCATGCCAAACGCCATTTTTAAAAGAGGGGTCCATGTTCTCGTTTTAAGCTAATGGTTAAATCTCGAAAAGCTGCATCTTTTTCCGATATTTCACAGTTTGATGTCGCGAAAATAACATTTTATGGCACAGCATTTAATCAATTAATGTGTCGATAAAAGAACGAATTCTACAATATATAAAATTCTGTCAAAATCATTTCCTGGGTCAATATTATAAAGTTCATCCGAAAAGTGATGACTGATAATAACATACTAATTCAATTTCATGCAATTAGGTTTTAATGCTAAAAGTTTTAGAAGAAAGAGTTAAATGTCTTCTTTAGAATATTTAGATTAATTCTGCGAAAACATCAGAGAGAGATAAAACAAAATGCATGCAACCAATTGAATAAAATGGAGAATGGAAATAGAAAATGTGTCCGACAACAATCCGACCAAAGAGCAGAAAAGGCATATAAGGCACAAAATGTGCACCATAATTGAGTTACCTTGTTTTGTAACCCCATTGACATAATGGTTACATTGGTTACAATGGTTACACTCATACAAACTATCATTAATCCTATTATTCAGAAATTCTTTTGGGGATCATTAATGTACGTCCAGTGGCATATATATTATGCATGTCGGAACAGGAAAATTGACATAAGGTACTATTAGAACCATGTTCACATTATTATACATTAGACATATGTCTCTGATTATACTCAACAATTGGGATGATGACGAATTTCTTAAACTGTTCGAAATAATCTAACCGAAAGATAAATCTGTAATTTTACTTTGTCCATAACTTTGACGAACTAAATTAAAGCGAGTAATACTTTGACCTGTTTTAAATCAGATTGGTTCTAAATGTTTCTCTCGTATATTCAACTTGTATATACATGTATATATTCTAAATTGTGACTATCTATTATTATTATAGTTCCATAACATTCTTTCAAGACGTATAAACCAATGATCGACAAGTGCGTACATTTTGTGAAATCAATTATAATGTGTATGTTTCAAATGTCCATATCTATTGACAACGAGTATATACCCTTGGAAAATATGTAAATATATTTTATTTTATCAAATCTTTTTGGGAATTATTAAGATTTTCATAAATATCATTCTTAACACCAGAAACGTTATTTATAAACAAGCGTATAAGTAATGACTATAGTATATCACTATCGGACACGCAAGACAAAGATGTATATTACACCTGATATTTTCAAAATGGAAAGTTACGAGTTATCGGCCGTGTACACTGATCAATACCCTCAGAGGTCAAGTGATGCACCAACTTGTAATTGTGTAATAAGAGTTTTAAAGTACGACAGGAAATCGCTTGAATATCTGGACGTGTCACCTGACAATACATCTTGGAACAATTTCTTCAGCCATGCTGGTGAACAGATAAGGAAGGTCCGAATTTATTTAAAGAAGTTTACAAAACCGTTTTACATAGAGAAATTATGAACAAACTAGACTTTCAAAAACATTTCTACACGGAACACTTATTTATGACTTTGAACTTTGACTTTTAACTAATTTCCATTAATATGACTTTTTCAAAAACTTAATAAAAATTAGTTTCAAAACGATTCCTTATTTAAAATTAAAAAATATGTTATTATTTTAATGTGGCATGCGCTCTTCTTGTGTAATGTCTAATCATCTTGTTAATTGATCAATAAATCTTTAAGAAATAACTTCAACCTAAAAATAATAATTCTTGTGTTTTCGTAATTAGAAGAGATAAAGAGGTATTGATCTTATGGCAGCATGCATTCCATCTACGTTAGACAAACGCCATACATACGCCACCATCCGTTACTTGAACGCCCGATACACGCTTATGTACGCTTCTCGTACGCCCAATGCACGCTTAAAGCTCGTTGTACTCACAATACAGATATGATTGACAAGTTGAATGCATCCAAAATTACTAGCGTGTTGGCAGCGTACATGATTTTTAACACGCCCGGCGTACGTCGGAGCTAAACGCTGATGTGTGACGCCGGTATTAAAGTCATATGAAACCTCAAATTAAAAAATATGCATATGTTTTTTATAACAAAATGGATAGTTGTCATTATTAAACTTATGTACAAGTGTTATACAAGTGCTCAATATCCATGCTTCTTTGTTGCTTGATTTGTTTGACAAAAAACATCAGATAATATAATATCTTGTGGAAAACTACATTTGACGGTACGTTTATTTTTTATTCATAACACTATCCCATCATGGGCTTGGTCCAGTTAAAGGAGCTTAGTGCACAAAGGCGGCCTAGGTGGTGTTTAGAAGCTCTCGTTAATTCAGTCTCCTGACATAAAGGCTCCAAGGCAGCATATTTGTAGAAATTTATTTAAAGGACCTCATTAGTGCACTAAGAATAAGAAAAATATGCACTAAGGACCTGGTGGAATGATACAGCTGTCACAAAGGACATGGCATATAGAAATAGAGTTTGTAAAATACATATATATTTTATGTTTTATCGACACGCGCCTTTATCAGATGAGTGTCACCTGTGTAATCGATAGAAATTCATGTTCGCTCAACCTTGACCGTTTAGAATCCACTTTGTATACCGATTAAACATGTAAAATTGAAGATGAGAAACATATTATATTAGACTGTCCTTTATATGCAGATTTACGTGAACGTCTTTTTATGAAGTTAAAAGAAGTAATGGTGATTTTAGTGTTTTATCTGATGATGATAAGTTTATTGTTTTTTATATGCTTGATTGATAGTGATGTTTTACAGACCTGAAATATTTTATAGACATGATAAATGCAGTTATATGGTGTGTTTTGTATTTCTGTCTGTTATATTTTTTACTTCTATGTAATAGCGTATTTCCTACTCTTTTTTTTAGCTCACCTTGCGTCCGTCGTCGTTAGCTTTTACAAAAATCTTCTCCTCTGAAATAACTGGGCCAAATTTTAGTTATAGAACGGTAATTTTGTTCAACCGAAATACTTTTAATGGGTACACATACTAGATTTACTAAGGATAATATTATAAGAGTTTTATTTAGAAGCAAGAATGTATGGTTTACATTATTTTTAAATGCATCAGCGTTATATCAATAACATAATTGAATTTTATAATTATATAAAATACACATATGGCGGAGAATAACAATAAAAACAATGACATCCGTAATAAAGGTATCTTTCATAGAAGACAATTTAATATGATTATTAATACTCTTTTGAAAATAATATTTCCTCTTGAAGTCTTTCTATATCACTTCAATAATCGGGTTTTGAAGAATATGTTTTACTCTCAAATGTCTTTCAAGGTATAATGAAAGTATGTAAACTATAGAGTTGTAAATGTGGAAATGAAATTTCAGAAGCATTTTTTCTCAATTTCTATCTCAAAACTGGCTTCTTTGAAAAAACAAGTTTATTAAAGCAATTTCCTTCAAAACAAAATAAAACAAAGGCAAAGTAAACATAAAATTCAATTTTTAATTTTCTTTCATCAGCTTGAAATTATAACACCCTAAACCGTTAGGTTTATTCATGGAAGTATTATATTGACAGGAACTCCAACGAAAAATTAGCACATTCCCATCCCACTGATTTCTTTAAGAAAATAAAAGGTTCCGACTCAGTTTGTCAAGTACGTGATAACTCCTTTGTGGGTATCTGCGATGCCGCCTTCGCCTGTTCTGTTAACTGAAGCTGGTCTTATCACGTGATTTAGTATCGAGTGTCTTATCTACCTACCAATGCAAATAAACACGGAAACTCCCGTGGTTATTTGTGAATCGCCACATAAATAACGACAGCTGTTTCCGTTCAATAAATGAAGGCAAAAGCTGAAAAGATCTAAAAAATCGGTCCATATTTAACAGAATGACATAAGAAAATTAACTGCATTCGGAAAGAGGGCAAGCTTATTTTAGTTTTGTTTAATATGTTTTAATCATTGAACTTGGAAATCGGGAAATATCCGATATTAAAATTACATGAACCTAAAGTCGGTGCTTGCGGAAAACAATGTGATGCGCGTGTAGTGTGTAAGATGGCGAAGGATAGCTCAAATTTAAGTTAAAGGTTGTAAATTTTTATCGAATGTTACAAGTATATTTATAGTGTTCTCTATCGTCTCAATGCAGAAAAATGTTATTAGCGAATTTATCAAAATATGTTTTAAAGACTAAAAAGGTTAATAATTACACGCACGTGACATAGCATTATCAGGTTACGAGACAGATGAATTGTTACACCTTTGTAATAATTCAAAGTTATAAACAACCTTAAACATTCAACCTAGTCCGAGATTACTCTGACGTCTGACAGATTTTTTTACGAATGGCTTTAAATATTTCTGGATGCATTTAAAGAACGATCACCATGATGGGCCTTAAGCAGTATAATATTTTTTTCATTCTTAAAATGTTATCATGGGAACCAAATTTGAATTTATTTAAGTGTGTAAATGCTTAACAGTTCTTAAACATCTTACACCGTATGTTAAGCAATTTATGCTTTTGTTTCTTGTTGAATTGCATGAAATATTTGCCATTGGACTTTCAGTAAACAATTAATCAAAATATTTGATTTTTTTCCCGATCAAAGCCCTTTAACCTCCCCGGCCTCCGACGCTACTGAGAACCAACTTTTGAATTAAATTTTGTTGGAAATTCTTTCAGTAAACACTTAATTAAAATATTTGTCAAAGTTAGCAGTAAAACGCGATAATGATTGCTGATAAAACTTTTCCGTTTACTTTTATAAGAATTTTATGATTTTAAAGCCTAGCATGTATATACACATGTAACAGTTATGCGTGTTTAGCCAACGGCCCTCTCATGAATAAAAATTTGACTATCTAAATTGATTGTAACTTAAACTGAAATGTTTATGGCTTGTACGTGTACATTACTCTTCAGTTTTTTTTTTTTTTTTTTTTTTTGTTTGTTTGTGAAAACAGTCGCGGGATTTCTTTTCTTTCTTTTTTTGTTTTACGCAGCAAAACCCGTAAAACTGACATATTTGTCATTTAGTGACAAGGTCAGTAAATGTCATTTCCTTGACAATTAAGTATACATCCGGTTATTTCGGTATGTTCCGTAATTACGATCAATCACGAGGTTTCAAAATTTGATCGGAACCCATGCATCCATGTGACATGTCGAGTTAATTAACAGATACTTAACGATATTGCGGCATCGCACTATAAACGTTAGAAGTCCGCTTGTTGGAGTTCCTGTCAATATAATACTTCCATGGTTTATTCAACAACTATCATTAATCAATTAGTAACGATCAAAAGACGATTGTTATTTGGATATGGTTGATTGAACTTAATGATTGGGAATTTGCAATAAGCCGTTGGTCACGTGCCGAGTGGCACGCGCTGATTAAAAAGTCATTTTACTTTAAAATTACAATATCTATTGATACCAAACTTTATATTTATGAGTTGTATACTCATATCCTCTTATATCCATGTTCTTTGTGGTCTTAAAACATCGGTTTAGTGTCCTTAGTGCACTAAGAAGTCCTTTGCGGTGTATCTACACACCGTTTCATTTTAAAGATACTATATGTTTTGCATTGTTTGCACATTGAACACAAACAAATCTAAAAAATAAGGAGATGTGGTATAATCTCTCGTCAAGAGACCAAATAACACAGAAATTAACAACTAAGCGTTTTTGCCTTCTACTATACATCTGACGGTGACATTTAGCTTTAGGGCAATTTAGTGACCAGAGAGAAGAGATATAACCTTATGTAGAAAAATCATTTGAAAGGTAAATATTATTAGGGTCATCCGGAATGATGAAAATACTTTAGATACACAATGTATTTCTTTTAATTTATGCCATTCAATTTTGATACTGCATGTTTTAAATCAGTAATATCTTATGATTCAAATTAGCGTTAGGCAAACTATAAGCAATGTGCCAGTATTTCAATTAGTTATAAGTTCTAACGAGTGACATTGGCCGATCTGAGCTGTGATACTTCTAATTATTTAGTTTGATTTTTAGATGATCTGTTATAATACTCAAAGTGTTTTGACATTTGAAATAATAATAATTCGAACTTAACTATTCATTTTCTTACTAGCGTCAACAACTGGTAAATGCCAAATGTGTTGGTAATTCGTTTACTAGTAAAATTAGAAGATACGGGGATGTCGTGTGACTCGTGTCAGTGGATTGGATATTAGGAAGTGATAATGAAATGATATCCTCAGGCCTAGACCATGTTTAATACACGTGATTTGCGTTATCGTTATATCCGAGACAGTCCATGCGAAAAGGTACAAAAGTCTCGTTGAATTTTACAGATTACGATATTAAAGTTCGATAAAATATTTTCAAAAACTATTTCTATCAATGTCAACATTCATAAAATTGTGAATTTATGTAGTAATCGTAGATCAGCGAAATATAACGACTGAATTATTCAGGTTACACCACCTCTATATTCTGTTATCTAGTTTTTGTTTGCCTCGCTTCTTATTAACTTAGTTTCCTCATAATTCTCAAATCTGTAAACCCAATT
Source organism: Mytilus coruscus (assembly GCA_017311375.1). NCBI lineage: Eukaryota > Metazoa > Mollusca > Bivalvia > Mytilida > Mytilidae > Mytilus > Mytilus coruscus. The sequence continues at coordinate 23,432 of JAASAO010000654.1, forward strand.
CATATACTTATAAATGGTGGTCCCATTTATAGCCTCATACATGTAAATGATAATTGAAACAACTTGAAACAAAAACACACAAATATTAGTTTATGCATGGGCTTTTAGAGAAATATTAGTCCCCGATTCTGTTAAAATGTAGATCTTAATAAGAATACAATAGCAGTTTATCTATGATTTCACCTTTATTCTTAATAAAATGTCATTCATTCTTTTCTGGATTTAAGGGAGGGAGAGAGAATGATGGGCGGAGTTTTATTTTTTTGACAAATTGCTTATTTCCTTTAAATATAAGGGACGAAAAATACTTCCTTTCGTTAAAAAATCTTGTTTCATTGTATTAAAATAAATAGATTAATTTGTTGCTGAATAATTTCACAAAAAGACAATTCGAAGAATATGAACATGTTTAACCTCGCCGCATTTTTGCGCCTGTCACAAGTCAGGAGCCTCTGGCCTTTGTTAGTCTTGTACAATTTTAATTTGAGTTTCTTTTATATATTTCGGAGTTGAGTATGACGTCCATTATCTCCATTTTCATTCCCAATTTCATTTACAAGAACATTAAATGTGAGTAATCTATTTTGGTATGAAGACATGTTCCATATATTAATACAGCATCAACATTCTCAAAACTAATGTTTAGGCACTTGCTGATTTTCTATGATATTGCCGAAAATCGGTGAACCGTAAGAAACGTGTCAAAGAACATATCTGATTACACTATTATCTTGAAAAAATGAAAAAAATAATTATTTTGCATGAGAAAATAACCCATTAGATATGTTTGCCATAAAAATACATTGGGACTTATTATTGTTTTTTTTTAATTCAACATCTATAGTTGAAAATCTTAGGTGTACATCGGTTAATTGAATGATAGAATATAGAAATTGTTTTATTTTTTTCTTTAATAATAAAAAAAAATGTCCCCCTTTCGAGATTGGTCATTACATAAGTGTGTGCTAAATTTTGGAGACCGAGGACTAACAGACTACGAACAGCAAAATGTGGATACAATATTTGATATGCATGAAAGAACGTTGGACACACAATAATGATTTTACTGAAAAATTTCAACAAGCACATGATACCCTATGAATTTATTAACATACTTGAACTCTTCTAAGGAATATAATTCTGGACAAAACAAATTCAGTATATGTTAAATGGACAAACAAACAACTGCACTCATTGATGGATACACTTGCGGCTTAATTCATTTTAAAGCACAATTTGAATGATTGATTAATGGTTGTTTAACGTCCAGTGGCAAACATTTTATACATGTTCAATGCGAGAAGTCGTTTCAGAAATAGATTATGAAGTATAAGGTATACCAAAATGTTAAAATGTTATCATCGTTTAGCAAAAGGAAATTTTCTTAGCTATTAGAATTGGTGCGTCAATATTTTTCTTACAAACTTATATCTTTTGCTTTAAAATTAACACATCCATGATTCTGATCTTATTAAAACAATGTCACTTAAGTCTCGAGAATTATTCGTATATTTGGGCTTTTGAACTCCGCTGCATTTGTTTGCACCTGCCCATACCTGCTGTTTAGTGGTTGTTGTTTGATTATGTATTTTAAAAGTCGAATATATAGACCGTTAGTTTTTCCGTTTGAATGGTTCTACACTAGTCATTTTGGAGCACCTTATAGCTTGCTGTTCGGTGTTAGCCAAGACTTCGTGTTAAAGGCAGATGAGTAAAATTGTATAGTTTTACACGTATGAATTTAGTAATGACTAGCAGAGCACTATCAGACTTAAGACAAACAGTGTTGCTGTATATTTGGTATCCGGTATACAGTACGGGGCGCATTTAAAACTGTTTAAGCTAAACGAAATTTTAATTTTCCAGGTGAATTAGACCAAAAAAAGATATGTTTTAATGTGAATTTTAAAAGTTTGGGACGGAATTGGTTCAATTAAATTTGCTTAACGTACCGTGGCAAATATTATTGCATATTCTCGACGAAATTACATTTTTGATCAGACGATACCTTCATATAGATTAATGTTTGCGTACAATATCCATTGGCATTCATCATGCCAGCTCAGTTTGGTACAGTATTGGCTATTAAATAACTACCAGCTTTCTCGTTTTATTTCAAGCAAAATAATTTTTTTTTATCACAGTCACTTTTTTTTTATCTCAAGAGCTGCTGCGTGTTTACAAACAAGAAAAAAGAACTAATTATACTTTTCGCTGCATTTTAAAAATCTGGCATCATTAACTATAAAAAACTTAGTTTACATGTATTTGTCATTATTTCCTTTTAATTGTGAATATTTGTAAGAGGTACATTTTTACTTTTCTGACTAAAATCGATAACGCTCGGAACGGTAAAACGATAGATACACGCGGATGCTGTACCGCCTGAGTGATTTACCTTACAAAAGGCGGACACTTTAAAGTTTAAAAGGACTTAACATCAGTTTGATTCCGTTTAACGGGGCGTGGCTAATTAGTTTGACGCAGTTTAACCACATCTCAAATTAACTTGAATGACCGCAAGGGAATCTATTTGACTGGTATTAAAATGATTTGATATGGATTGAAATGCATTAAAAATAATTTTAATTCAAATGAAACTTTATGGAAATGTTGCCTGTAATGAGTGGAACCACTGACAATATTAAGAAGTTCCAAAATGGCTGCCATTGCCATGGAAACAGGTCAAAAGTTTAACATTGTCCCAAAGGAAAATACATTAAAGTAGCATTTTCTCAAAGAATTTAAGATCAAACCAAATGAAACTTCACTCATATGTAACATGCCATCAGCCAATGTGGCATGTGTCTTTGGAATTTTGGAAATGGTCAGCGTTACCATGGAAACAGCAAAAGTTTCAAAAATTTCAAAATGCTCCAAACTTAATGAAAACATCTTCTAGAATATGCTGTAGAAGAGAAAAAAATATATAATTTAACGTGCTTCTATTCTATACAAAATCGTGCTTCATACCACATTGAAGAGAAAATCGCCACCGAGAGAGAGAGAAACACTAAGAGTACATATTAGTGACATTTCTGTACTTGCATTAAAGTACACATCCGTGAATCACACACCTGCTAAAATATACACATTAGCTGAAATCAATCGATGAACGTGTAATTTAATTGTACAAGATAAGATACATGTATCGTGTGATACGCGAGCTATTAAAGAACAAAAATGAACAGTTAGTATGCCGCTCTGTCAATATATACACATGTTGTCTGTCCAAGGTCCCTCTAAAAGAATATAAATATGCTAAGTCCACGATAATATACTTGCGCATCACGTGACGCCACGTTCTTCCTCGCGCGTGGGTCTAATTTTAGATTCTAAAGAATTCCCAAACTATGTATAGAACTCAAACTTATTCTACAGAAGAGACAAAAAAGGGGGATCAAAGACATGCCAATTCCAGCATGTATAATAGATGTGCCATTTGACTTTGGTACACTCAAAATAGTTGCTGCTACTGTGACAATGTCCCGTACAGGGTGACATCCTTCGCTATTGCTTGCAATAGCAAATCTAGTGTTAGAATAACTCAATCGCCATTCATTTTTTCTAATGTAAAAGGAGGAGGAGAGTATTTTTCTCAATCCTACGTGTAAAATTGTGCGTTAGATATTTGTCACTGAACAGCACAAAACGTATAGACAATGAATAAACCAATGTAAAATGTGCCATTTTAGGCTATACAAAGTATTTATCAATCAATTAAATCATGATTAAAGTGATCAGATCATGATAAGAGATCAATCAATCAATTTTTGATATCAAACAAGTAATTAATCAAGTGCAAAATTCGAAAAAAACGTCCCCTCGCCTTTTTACAAACTGCCAATCAGTCGATCAATCAATCAATCAATCAAACGATCAATCAATCAATTTATTAATCAATCATGATCACAAACCATCAATCAATCAATCCACATATCTTTTCCGTTGAACTTATGAAAGAAAATACCTTTAATTCGCTTTTGATCAATCGACTTTTGCGTATTATTATGTCACCCGATCGACAATGTCGGGTGACATATTGCTTTTCCTCTGTTTCTTTTTTTTATTATTATTATTATTATTATTCCACCTAATTTTGTCCTGCAGTTTTCTCAGAGCTTAATGCACCAATCTTAATGGTTGTTCACTATAACAAGTAACCCTGACTTACGAGTTGCAGTGCAACTTTGGCACTAAAAAATGGATGCCATCACCATGGAAACCAAAGAAAGGTGAAAAATAAAATTTTAGAGTCTGGTGGATTATTTGGATACGCATAAACTTAGAATCATGATATTTTAATACAATTTAGGTGCCCACTATATACTGGTTTTGGATGATTTTGCCAATCACTGGAACTACTATGTTGCCATGGAAACTACACCAAAAATTTCAAAAATATCAATATGATCCAAACCTTATGAAACTTCACAGTAATGATGAGCAACATTAGTAGATGTGATATTTTATTATTATTATTCCACCTTTTTGTCCGCCGTTTCATAGATTAGTGGACCTAATTTAATGAATGGGTACCACAATGAAGACCACCAACTCTAGTTGTGCAGGAACACTTTGGAATTTTTAAATGGCCACCGTTACCATGGAAGCTGCAAAATGTAAAAAATCCAAAAGCTAAATCTTTCATTGATGGACCAATCCAAATGAAACTTTATGGAAATGTTGCCTGTAATGAGTGGAACCACTGACAATACAGAAGTTCCAAAATGGCTGCCATTGCCATGGAAACAGGTCAAAAGTTTAACATTGTCCTTGTGGAAAATACATTAAAGTAGCATTTTCTCAAAGAATTTAAGATCAAACCAAATGAAACTTCACTCATATGTAACATGCCATCAGCCAATGTGGCATGTGGCAAAATTTTGAAATGGTCAGCGTTACCATGGAAACAGCAAAAGTTTCAAAAATTTCAAAATGCTCCAAACTTAATGAAAACATCTTCTAGAATATGCTAGAAGAAAAAAATATATAATTTAACGTGCTTCTATTCTATACAAAATCGTGCTTTCATACCACATCTTCCTATATATATTTGAAGAGAAAATCGCCACCGAGAGAGAGAGAAACACTAAGAGTACATATTAGTGACATTTCTGTACTTGCATTAAAGTACACATCCGTGAATCACACACCTGCTAAAATATACACATTAGCTGAAATCAATCGATGAACGTGTAATTTAATTGTACAAGATAAGATACATGTATCGTGTGATACGCGAGCTATTAAAGAACAAAATGAACAGTTAGTATGCCGCTCCGTCAATATATACACATGTTGTCTGTCCAAGGTCCCTCTAAAAGAATATAAATATGCTAAGTCCACGATAATATACTTGCGCATCACGTGACGCCACGTTCTTCCTCGCGCGTGGGTCTAATTTTAGATTCTAAAGAATTCCCAAACTATGTATAGAACTCAAACTTATTCTACCTTATTCTACGGGAAGAGAAAAACAGGGGGATCAAAGACATGCCAATTCCAGCATGTATAATAGATGTGCCATTTGACTTTGGTACACTCAAAATAGTTGCTGCTACTGTGACAATGTCCAGTACAGGGTGACATCCTTCGCTATTGCTTGCAATAGCAAATCTAGTGTTAGAATAACTCAATCGCCATTCATTTTTTCTAATGTAAAAGGAGGAGGAGAGTATTTTCTCAATCCTACGTGTAAAATTGTGCGTTAGATATTTGTCACTGAACAGCACAAAACGTATAGACAATGAATAAACCAATGTAAAATGTGCCATTTTAGGCTATACAAAGTATTGATCAATCAATTAATTCATGATTAAAGTGATCAGATCATCATAAGAGATCAATCAATCAAGTTTTGATATCAAACAAGTAATTAATCAAGTGCAAAATTCGAAAAACGTCCCTCGCCTTTTACAAACTGTCAATCAGTCGATCAATCAATCAATCAAACGATCAATCAATCAATTTATTGATCAATCATGATCACAAACCATCAATCAATCAATCCACATATCTTTTCCGTTCAATTTATGAAAGAAAATACCTTTAATTCGCTTTTGATCAATCGACTTTTGCGTATTATTATGTCACCCGATCGACAATGTCGGGTGACATATTGCTTTTCCTCTGTTTTTTTATTATTATTATTATTATTCCACCTAATTTTGTCCGCCCGTTTTCTCATAGATTAGTGGACCTAATTTAATGAATGGGTACCACAATGAAGACCACCAACTCTAGTTGTGCAGGAACACTTTGGAATTTTTAAATGGCCACCGTCACCATGGAAACTGCAAAATGTAAAAAATCCAAAAGCTAAATCTTTCATTGATGGACCAATCCAAATGAAACTTTATGGAAATGTTGCCTGTAATGAGTGGAACCACTGACAATATTAAGAAGTTCCAAAATGGCTGCCATTGCCATGGAAACAGGTCAAAAGTTTAACATTGTCCCAAAGGGAAAATACATTAAAGTAGCATTTTCTCAAAGAATTTAAGATCAAACCAAATGAAACTTCACTCATATGTAACATGCCATCAGCCAATGTGGCATGTGTCTTTGTGAATTTTGGAAATGGTCAGTTGTTACCATGGAAACAGCAAAAGTTTCAAAAATTTCAAAATGCTCCAAACTTAATGAAAACATCTTCTAGAATATGCTAGAAGAAATAAAAATATATAATTTAACGTGCTTCTATTCTATACAAAATCGTGCTTTCATACCACATTGTTCCTATATATATTTGAAGAGAAAATCGCCACCGAGAGAGAGAGAAACACTAAGAGTACATATTAGTGACATTTCTGTACTTGCATTAAAGTACACATCCGTGAATCACACACCTGCTAAAATATACACATTAGCTGAAATCAATCGATGAACGTGTAATTTAATTGTACAAGATAAGATACATGTATCGTGTGATACGCGAGCTATTAAAGAACAAAATGAACAGTTAGTATGCCGCTCCGTCAATATATACACATGTTGTCTGTCCAAGGTCCCTCTAAAAGAATATAAATATGCTAAGTCCACGATAATATACTTGCGCATCACGTGACGCCACGTTCTTCCTCGCGCGTGGGTCTAATTTTAGATTCTAAAGAATTCCCAAACTATGTATAGAACTCAAACTTATTCTACCTTATTCTACGGGAAGAGAAAAACAGGGGGATCAAAGACATGCCAATTCCAGCATGTATAATAGATGTGCCATTTGACTTTGGTACACTCAAAATAGTTGCTGCTACTGTGACAATGTCCAGTACAGGGTGACATCCTTCGCTATTGCTTGCAATAGCAAATCTAGTGTTAGAATAACTCAATCGCCATTCATTTTTTCTAATGTAAAAGGAGGAGGAGAGTATTTTCTCAATCCTACGTGTAAAATTGTGCGTTAGATATTTGTCACTGAACAGCACAAAACGTATAGACAATGAATAAACCAATGTAAAATGTGCCATTTTAGGCTATACAAAGTATTGATCAATCAATTAATTCATGATTAAAGTGATCAGATCATCATAAGAGATCAATCAATCAAGTTTTGATATCAAACAAGTAATTAATCAAGTGCAAAATTCGAAAAACGTCCCTCGCCTTTTACAAACTGTCAATCAGTCGATCAATCAATCAATCAAACGATCAATCAATCAATTTATTGATCAATCATGATCACAAACCATCAATCAATCAATCCACATATCTTTTCCGTTCAATTTATGAAAGAAAATACCTTTAATTCGCTTTTGATCAATCGACTTTTGCGTATTATTATGTCACCCGATCGACAATGTCGGGTGACATATTGCTTTTCCTCTGTTTCTTTTTTATTATTATTATTATTATTCCACCTAATTTTGTCCTGCCGTTTTCTCATAGATTAGTGGACCTAATTTAATGAATGGGTACCACAATGAAGACCACCAACTCTAGTTGTGCAGGAACACTTTGGAATTTTTAAATGGCCACCGTTTCCATGGAAGCTGCAAAATGTGCCCACTATATACTGGTTTTGGATGATTTTGCCAATCTAAAAATCATGGAAACTACACCTAAAGCTAAATCTTTCATTGATGGACCAATCCAAATGAAACTTTATGGAAATGTTGCCTGTAATGATGTGGAACCACTGACAATATTAAGAAGTTCCAAAATGGCTGCCATTGCCATGGAAACAGGTCAAAAGTTTAACATTGTCCCAAAGGGAAAATACATTAAAGTAGCATTTTCTCAAAGAATTTAAGATCAAACCAAATGAAACTTCACTCATATGTAACATGCCATCAGTCAATGTGGCATGTGTCTTTGGAATTTTGGAAATGGTCAGCGTTACCATGGAAACAGCAAAAGTTTCAAAAATTTCAAAATGCTCCAAACTTAATGAAAACATCTTCTAGAATATGCTAGAAGAGAAAAAATATATAATTTAACGTGCTTCTATTCTATACAAAATCGTGCTTTCATACCACATCTTCCTATATATATTTGAAGAGAAAATCGCCACCGAGAGAGAGAGAAACACTAAGAGTACATATTAGTGACATTTCTGTACTTGCATTAAAGTACACATCCGTGAATCACACACCTGCTAAAATATACACATTAGCTGAAATCAATCGATGAACGTGTAATTTAATTGTACAAGATAAGATACATGTATCGTGTGATACGCGAGCTATTAAAGAACAAAATGAACAGTTAGTATGCCGCTCCGTCAATATATACACATGTTGTCTGTCCAAGGTCCCTCTAAAAGAATATAAATATGCTAAGTCCACGATAATATACTTGCGCATCACGTGACGCCACGTTCTTCCTCGCGCGTGGGTCTAATTTTAGATTCTAAAGAATTCCCAAACTATGTATAGAACTCAAACTTATTCTACCTTATTCTACGGGAAGAGAAAAACAGGGGGATCAAAGACATGCCAATTCCAGCATGTATAATAGATGTGCCATTTGACTTTGGTACACTCAAAATAGTTGCTGCTACTGTGACAATGTCCAGTACAGGGTGACATCCTTCGCTATTGCTTGCAATAGCAAATCTAGTGTTAGAATAACTCAATCGCCATTCATTTTTTCTAATGTAAAAGGAGGAGGAGAGTATTTTCTCAATCCTACGTGTAAAATTGTGCGTTAGATATTTGTCACTGAACAGCACAAAACGTATAGACAATGAATAAACCAATGTAAAATGTGCCATTTTAGGCTATACAAAGTATTGATCAATCAATTAATTCATGATTAAAGTGATCAGATCATCATAAGAGATCAATCAATCAAGTTTTGATATCAAACAAGTAATTAATCAAGTGCAAAATTCGAAAAACGTCCCTCGCCTTTTACAAACTGTCAATCAGTCGATCAATCAATCAATCAAACGATCAATCAATCAATTTATTGATCAATCATGATCACAAACCATCAATCAATCAATCCACATATCTTTTCCGTTCAATTTATGAAAGAAAATACCTTTAATTCGCTTTTGATCAATCGACTTTTGCGTATTATTATGTCACCCGATCGACAATGTCGGGTGACATATTGCTTTTCCTCTGTTTCTTTATTATTATTATTATTATTCCACCTTTTTTGTCCGCCCGTTTTCTCATAGATTAGTGGACCTAAGTTAATGAATGGGTACCACAATGAGGACCACCAACTCTAGTTGTGCAGGAACACTTTGGAATTTTTAAATGGCCACCGTTCACCATGGAAACTGCAAAATGTAAAAAATAAAAAAGCTAAATCTTTCATTGATGGACCAATCCAAATGAAACTTTATGGAAATGTTGCCTGTAATGAGTGGAACCACTGACAATATTGATCCAAAGTGAAACTTCACAAATGGCTGCCATTGCCATGGAAACAGGTCAAAAGTTTAACATTGTCCCAAAGGGAAAATACATTAAAGTAGCATTTTCTCAAAGAATTTAAGATCAAACCAAATGAAACTTCACTCATATGTAACATGCCATCAGCCAATGTGGCATGTGTCTTTGGAATTTTGGAAATGGTCAGCGTTACCATGGAAACAGCAAAAGTTTCAAAAATTTCAAAATGCTCAAATACAAACTTAATGAAAACATCTTCTAGAATATGCTAGAAGAGAAAAAATATATAATTTAACGTGCTTCTATTCTATACAAAATCGTGCTTTCATACCACATCTTCCTATATATATTTGAAGAGAAAATCGCCACCGAGAGAGAGAGAAACACTAAGAGTACATATTAGTGACATTTCTGTACTTGCATTAAAGTACACATCCGTGAATCACACACCTGCTAAAATATACACATTAGCTGAAATCAATCGATGAACGTGTAATTTAATTGTACAAGATAAGATACATGTATCGTGTGATACGCGAGCTATTAAAGAACAAAATGAACAGTTAGTATGCCGCTCCGTCAATATATACACATGTTGTCTGTCCAAGGTCCCTCTAAAAGAATATAAATATGCTAAGTCCACGATAATATACTTGCGCATCACGTGACGCCACGTTCTTCCTCGCGCGTGGGTCTAATTTTAGATTCTAAAGAATTCCCAAACTATGTATAGAACTCAAACTTATTCTACCTTATTCTACGGGAAGAAGAAAAAAGGGGGATCAAAGACATGCCAATTCCAGCATGTATAATAGATGTGCCATTTGACTTTGGTACACTCGAAATAGTTGCTGCTACTGTGACAATGTCCAGTACAGGGTGACATCCTTCGCTATTGCTTGCAATAGCAAATCTAGTGTTAGAATAACTCAATCGCCATTCATTTTTCTAATGTAAAAGGAGGAGGAGAGTATTTTTCTCAATCCTACGTGTAAAATTGTGCGATAGATATTTGTCACTGAACAGCACAAAACGTATAGACAATGAATAAACCAATGTAAAATGTGCCATTTTAGGCTATACAAAGTATTGATCAATCAATTAATTCATGATTAAAGTGATCAGATCATCATAAGAGATCAATCAATCAAGTTTTGATATCAAACAAGTAATTAATCAAGTGCAAAATTCGAAAAACGTCCCTCGCCTTTTACAAACTGTCAATCAGTCGATCAATCAATCAATCAAACGATCAATCAATCAATTTATTGATCAATCATGATCACAAACCATCAATCAATCAATCCACATATCTTTTCCGTTCAATTTATGAAAGAAAATACCTTTAATTCGCTTTTGATCAATCGACTTTTGCGTATTATTATGTCACCCGATCGACAATGTCGGGTGACATATTGCTTTTCCTCTGTTTCTTTTTTTATTATTATTATTATTATTCCACCTAATTTTGTCCGCCCGTTTTCTCATAGATTAGTGGACCTAATTTAATGAATGGGTACCACAATGAAGACCACCAACTCTAGTTGTGCAGGAACACTTTGGAATTTTTAAATGGCCACCGTTTCCATGGAAACTGCAAAATGTAAAAAATCCAAAAGCTAAATCTTTCATTGATGGACCAATCCAAATGAAACTTTATGGAAATGTTGCCTGTAATGAGTGGAACCACTGACAATATTAAGAAGTTCCAAAATGGCTGCCATTGCCATGGAAACAGGTCAAAAGTTTAACATTGTCCCAAAGGGAAAATACATTAAAGTAGCATTTTCTCAAAAAATTTAAGATCAAACCAAATGAAACTTCACTCATATGTAACATGCCATCAGCCAATGTGGCATGTGTCTTTGGAATTTTGGAAATGGTCAGTTGTTACCATGGAAACAGCAAAAGTTTCAAAAATTTCAAAATGCTCCAAACTTAATGAAAACATCTTCTAGAATATGCTAGATCAAATAAAAATATATAATTTAACGTGCTTCTATTCTATACAAAATCGTGCTTTCATACCACATTGTTCCTATATCGTATTTGAAGAGAAAATCGCCACCGAGAGAGAGAGAAACACTAAGAGTACATATTAGTGACATTTCTGTACTTGCATTAAAGTACACATCCGTGAATCACACACCTGCTAAAATATACACATTAGCTGAAATCAATCGATGAACGTGTAATTTAATTGTACAAGATAAGATACATGTATCGTGTGATACGCGAGCTATTAAAGAACAAAATGAACAGTTAGTATGCCGCTCCGTCAATATATACACATGTTGTCTGTCCAAGGTCCCTCTAAAAGAATATAAATATGCTAAGTCCACGATAATATACTTGCGCATCACGTGACGCCACGTTCTTCCTCGCGCGTGGGTCTAATTTTAGATTCTAAAGAATTCCCAAACTATGTATAGAACTCAAACTTATTCTACCTTATTCTACGGGAAGAGAAAAACAGGGGGATCAAAGACATGCCAATTCCAGCATGTATAATAGATGTGCCATTTGACTTTGGTACACTCAAAATAGTTGCTGCTACTGTGACAATGTCCAGTACAGGGTGACATCCTTCGCTATTGCTTGCAATAGCAAATCTAGTGTTAGAATAACTCAATCGCCATTCATTTTTTCTAATGTAAAAGGAGGAGGAGAGTATTTTCTCAATCCTACGTGTAAAATTGTGCGTTAGATATTTGTCACTGAACAGCACAAAACGTATAGACAATGAATAAACCAATGTAAAATGTGCCATTTTAGGCTATACAAAGTATTGATCAATCAATTAATTCATGATTAAAGTGATCAGATCATCATAAGAGATCAATCAATCAAGTTTTGATATCAAACAAGTAATTAATCAAGTGCAAAATTCGAAAAACGTCCCTCGCCTTTTACAAACTGTCAATCAGTCGATCAATCAATCAATCAAACGATCAATCAATCAATTTATTGATCAATCATGATCACAAACCATCAATCAATCAATCCACATATCTTTTCCGTTCAATTTATGAAAGAAAATACCTTTAATTCGCTTTTGATCAATCGACTTTTGCGTATTATTATGTCACCCGATCGACAATGTCGGGTGACATATTGCTTTTCCTCTGTTTCTTTATTATTATTATTATTATTCCACTAATTTTGTCCGCCCGTTTTCTCATAGATTAGTGGACCTAATTTAATGAATGGGTACCACAATGAGGACCACCAACTCTAGTTGTGCAGGAACACTTTGGAATTAAAAAATGGCCACCGAAACCATGGAAGCTGCAAAATAAAAAAAGTCTGGTGGAAAAGCTAAATCTTTCATTGATGGACCAATCCAAATGAAACTTTATGGAAATGTTGCCTGTAATGTTGTGGAACCACTGACAATATCAAAAAGTTCCAAAATGGCTGCCATTGCCATGGAAACAGGAATTTCAAAAGTTTAACATTGTCCCAAAGGGAAAATACATTAAAGTAGCATTTTCTCTCTTAAAATTTAAGATCAAACCAAATGAAACTTCACTCATATGTAACATGCCATCAGCCAATGTGGCATGTGTCTTTGGAAGTTGTCTTTGGAAATGGTCATCGTTACCATGGAAACAGCGTAAAGTTTCAAAAATTTCAAAATGCTCCAAACTTAATGAAAACATCTTCTAGAATATGCTAGAAGAGAAAAAATATATAATTTAACGTGCTTCTATTCTATACAAAATCGTGCTTTCATACCACATCTTCCTATATATATTTGAAGAGAAAATCGCCACCGAGAGAGAGAGAAACACTAAGAGTACATATTAGTGACATTTCTGTACTTGCATTAAAGTACACATCCGTGAATCACACACCTGCTAAAATATACACATTAGCTGAAATCAATCGATGAACGTGTAATTTAATTGTACAAGATAAGATACATGTATCGTGTGATACGCGAGCTATTAAAGAACAAAATGAACAGTTAGTATGCCGCTCCGTCAATATATACACATGTTGTCTGTCCAAGGTCCCTCTAAAAGAATATAAATATGCTAAGTCCACGATAATATACTTGCGCATCACGTGACGCCACGTTCTTCCTCGCGCGTGGGTCTAATTTTAGATTCTAAAGAATTCCCAAACTATGTATAGAACTCAAACTTATTCTACCTTATTCTACGGGAAGAGAAAAAACAGGGGGATCAAAGACATGCCAATTCCAGCATGTATAATAGATGTGCCATTTGACTTTGGTACACTCGAAATAGTTGCTGCTACTGTGACAATGTCCAGTACAGGGTGACATCCTTCGCTATTGCTTGCAATAGCAAATCTAGTGTTAGAATAACTCAATCGCCATTCATTTTTTCTAATGTAAAAGGAGGAGGAGAGTATTTTTCTCAATCCTACGTGTAAAATTGTGCGTTAGATATTTGTCACTGAACAGCACAAAACGTATAGACAATGAATAAACCAATGTAAAATGTTCCATTTTAGGCTATACAAAGTATTTATCAATCAATTAATTCATGATTAAAGTGATCAGATCATCATAAGAGATCAATCAATCAAGTTTTGATATCAAACAAGTAATTAATCAAGTGCAAAATTCGAAAAACGTCCCTCGCCTTTTACAAACTGTCAATCAGTCGATCAATCAATCAATCAAACGATCAATCAATCAATTTATTGATCAATCATGATCACAAACCATCAATCAATCAATCCACATATCTTTTCCGTTCAATTTATGAAAGAAAATACCTTTAATTCGCTTTTGATCAATCGACTTTTGCGTATTATTATGTCACCCGATCGACAATGTCGGGTGACATATTGCTTTTCCTTGTTTCTTTTTTATTATTATTATTATTATTCTTCCACCCTCCTGTTTCAATTTATTGTTTATTACAAGGATTCCACTTTTTTGTCCGCCCGTTTTCTCATAGATTAGTGGACCTAATTTAATGAATGGGTACCACAATGAAGACCACCAACTCTAGTTGTGCAGGAACACTTTCATGAATTTTTAAATGGCCACCGTTACCATGGAAGCTGCAAAATGTAAAAAATGTTGCCAAAAGCTAAATCTTTCATTGATGGACCAATCCAAATGAAACTTTATGGAAATGTTGCCTGTAATGAGTGGAACCACTGACAATGGCTTAAGAAGTTCCAAAATGGCTGCCATTGCCATGGAAACAGGTCAAAAGTTTAACATTGTCCCAAAGGGAAAATACATTAAAGTAGCATTTTCTCAAATGGTAATCAAATTAAGATCAAACCAAATGAAACTTCACTCATATGTAACATGCCATCAGACCAATGTGGCATGTGTCTTTGGAATTTTGGAAATGGTCATAGTTACCATGGAAACAGCAAAAGTTTCAAAAATTTCAAAATGCTCCAAACTTAATGAAAACATCTTCTAGAATATGCTAGATCAAATAAAATATATAATTTAACGTGCTTCTATTCTATACAAAATCGTGCTTTCATACCACATGCTTCCTATATACAAAATATTTGAAGAGAAAATCGCCACCGAGAGAGAGAGAAACACTAAGAGTACATATTAGTGACATTTCTGTACTTGCATTAAAGTACACATCCGTGAATCACACACCTGCTAAAATATACACATTAGCTGAAATCAATCGATGAACGTGTAATTTAATTGTACAAGATAAGATACATGTATCGTGTGATACGCGAGCTATTAAAGAACAAAATGAACAGTTAGTATGCCGCTCCGTCAATATATACACATGTTGTCTGTCCAAGGTCCCCTCTAAAAAGAATATAAATATGCTAAGTCCACGATAATATACTTGCGTATCACGTGACGCCACGTTCTTCCTCGCGCGTGGGTCTAATTTTAGATTCTAAAGAATTCCCAAACTATGTATAGAACTCAAACTTATTCTACCTTATTCTAAGAGAAGAGAAAACAGGGGGATCAAAGACATGCCAATTCCAGCATGTATAATAGATGTGCCATTTGACTTTGGTACACTCAAAATAGTTGCTGCTACTGTGACAATGTCCCGTACAGGGTGACATCCTTCGCTATTGCTTGCAATAGCAAATCTAGTGTTAGAATAACTCAATCGCCATTCATTTTTTCTAATGTAAAAGGAGGAGGAGAGTATTTTTCTCAATCCTACGTGTAAAATTGTGCGTTAGATATTTGTCACTGAACAGCACAAAACGTATAGACAATGAATAAACCAATGTAAAATGTGCCATTTTAGGCTATACAAAGTATTGATCAATCAATTAATTCATGATTAAAGTGATCAGATCATCATAAGAGATCAATCAATCAAGTTTTGATATCAAACAAGTAATTAATCAAGTGCAAAATTCGAAAAACGTCCCTCGCCTTTTACAAACTGCCAATCAGTCGATCAATCAATCAATCAATCAAACGATCAATCAATCAATTTATTGATCAATCATGATCACAAACCATCAATCAATCAATCCACATATCTTTTCCGTTCAATTTATGAAAGAAAATACCTTTAATTCGCTTTTGATCAATCGACTTTTGCGTATTATTATGTCACCCGATCGACAATGTCGGGTGACATATTGCTTTTCCTCTGTTTCTTTTTTTTATTATTATTATTATTATTATTCCACCTAATTTTGTCCGCAGTTTTCTCATAGATTAGTGGACCTAATTTAATGAATGGGTACCACAATGAGGACCACCAACTCTAGTTGTGCAGGAACACTTTGGAATTTTTAAATGGCCACCGTCACCATGGAAACTGCAAAATGTAAAAAATAAAAAAGCTAAATCTTTCATTGATGGACCAATCCAAATGAAACTTTATGGAAATGTTGCCTGTAATGTTGTGGAACCACTGACAATATCAAAAAGTTCCAAAATGGCTGCCATTGCCATAGTAGAAACAGGTCAAAAGTTTAACATTGTCCCAAAGGGAAAATACATTAAAGTAGCATTTTCTCAAAAAATTTAAGATCAAACCAAATGAAACTTCACTCATATGTAACATGCCATCAGCCAATGTGGCATGTGTCTTTGGAAGTTGTCTTTGGCAAATGGTCATCGTTACCATGGAAACAGCAAAAGTTTCAAAAATTTCAAAATGCTACAAACTTAATGAAAACATCTTCTAGAATATGCTAGAAGAGAAAAAATATATAATTTAACGTGCTTCTATTCTATACAAAATCGTGCTTTCATACCACATCTTCCTATATATATTTGAAGAGAAAATCGCCACCGAGAGAGAGAGAAACACTAAGAGTACATATTAGTGACATTTCTGTACTTGCATTAAAGTACACATCCGTGAATCACACACCTGCTAAAATATACACATTAGCTGAAATCAATCGATGAACGTGTAATTTAATTGTACAAGATAAGATACATGTATCGTGTGATACGCGAGCTATTAAAGAACAAAATGAACAGTTAGTATGCCGCTCCGTCAATATATACACATGTTGTCTGTCCAAGGTCCCTCTAAAAGAATATAAATATGCTAAGTCCACGATAATATACTTGCGCATCACGTGACGCCACGTTCTTCCTCGCGCGTGGGTCTAATTTTAGATTCTAAAGAATTCCCAAACTATGTATAGAACTCAAACTTATTCTACCTTATTCTACGGGAAGAGAAAAAAAGGGGGATCAAAGACATGCCAATTCCAGCATGTATAATAGATGTGCCATTTGACTTTGGTACACTCAAAATAGTTGCTGCTACTGTGACAATGTCCAGTACAGGGTGACATCCTTCGCTATTGCTTGCAATAGCAAATCTAGTGTTAGAATAACTCAATCGCCATTCATTTTTTCTAATGTAAAAGGAGGAGGAGAGTATTTTCTCAATCCTACGTGTAAAATTGTGCGTTAGATATTTGTCACTGAACAGCACAAAACGTATAGACAATGAATAAACCAATGTAAAATGTGCCATTTTAGGCTATACAAAGTATTTATCAATCAATCAAATCATGATTAAAGTGATCAGATCATCATAAGAGATCAATCAATCAAGTTTTGATATCAAACAAGTAATTAATCAAGTGCAAAATTCGAAAAACGTCCCTCGCCTTTTACAAACTGTCAATCAGTCGATCAATCAATCAATCAAACGATCAATCAATCAATTTATTGATCAATCATGATCACAAACCATCAATCAATCAATCCACATATCTTTTCCGTTCAATTTATGAAAGAAAATACCTTTAATTCGCTTTTGATCAATCGACTTTTGCGTATTATTATGTCACCCGATCGACAATGTCGGGTGACATATTGCTTTTCCTCTGTTTCTTTATTATTATTATTATTATTCCACCTAATTTTGTCCTGCAGTTTTCTCATAGATTAGTGGACCTAATTTAATGAATGGGTACCACAATGAGGACCACCAACTCTAGTTGTGCAGGAACACTTTGGAATTTTTAAATGGCCACCGAAACCATGGAAGCTGCAAAATAAAAAAAAGTCTGGTGGAAAAGCTAAATCTTTCATTGATGGACCAATCCAAATGAAACTTTATGGAAATGTTGCCTGTACTATGTTGTGGAACCACTGACAATATTATCAAAAGTTCCAAAATGGCTGCCATTGCCATAGTAGAAACAGGTCAAAAGTTTAACATTGTCCCAAAGGGAAAATACATTAAAGTAGCATTTTCTCAAAAAATTTAAGATCAAACCAAATGAAACTTCACTCATATGTAACATGCCATCAGACCAATGTGGCATGTGTCTTGGAATTTTGGAAATGGTCATAGTTACCATGGAAACAGCAAAAGTTTCAAAAATTTCAAAATGCTCCAAACTTAATGAAAACATCTTCTAGAATATGCTAGATCAAATAAAAATATATAATTTAACGTGCTTCTATTCTATACAAAATCGTGCTTTATACCACAACTTCCTATATATATTTGAAGAGAAAATCGTGCTTTGAGAGAAGAGAGAGAGAGAGAAACACTAAGAGTACATATTAGTGACATTTCTGTACTTGCATTAAAGTACACATCCGTGAATCACACACCTGCTAAAATATACACATTAGCTGAAATCAATCGATGAACGTGTAATTTAATTGTACAAGATAAGATACATGTATCGTGTGATACGCGAGCTATTAAAGAACAAAATGAACAGTTAGTATGCCGCTCCGTCAATATATACACATGTTGTCTGTCCAAGGTCCCTCTAAAAGAATATAAATATGCTAAGTCCACGATAATATACTTGCGCATCACGTGACGCCACGTTCTTCCTCGCGCGTGGGTCTAATTTTAGATTCTAAAGAATTCCCAAACTATGTATAGAACTCAAACTTATTCTACCTTATTCTACGGGAAGAGAAAAACAGGGGGATCAAAGACATGCCAATTCCAGCATGTATAATAGATGTGCCATTTGACTTTGGTACACTCAAAATAGTTGCTGCTACTGTGACAATGTCCAGTACAGGGTGACATCCTTCGCTATTGCTTGCAATAGCAAATCTAGTGTTAGAATAACTCAATCGCCATTCATTTTTTCTAATGTAAAAGGAGGAGGAGAGTATTTTTCTCAATCCTACGTGTAAAATTGTGCGTTAGATATTTGTCACTGAACAGCACAAAACGTATAGACAATGAATAAACCAATGTAAAATGTGCCATTTTAGGCTATACAAAGTATTGATCAATCAATTAATTCATGATTAAAGTGATCAGATCATCATAAGAGATCAATCAATCAAGTTTTGATATCAAACAAGTAATTAATCAAGTGCAAAATTCGAAAAACGTCCCTCGCCTTTTACAAACTGTCAATCAGTCGATCAATCAATCAATCAAACGATCAATCAATCAATTTATTGATCAATCATGATCACAAACCATCAATCAATCAATCCACATATCTTTTCCGTTCAATTTATGAAAGAAAATACCTTTAATTCGCTTTTGATCAATCGACTTTTGCGTATTATTATGTCACCCGATCGACAATGTCGGGTGACATATTGCTTTTCCTCTGTTTCTTTATTATTATTATTATTATTCCACCTAATTTTGTCCTGCAGTTTTCTCAGCGCCTAAGATTAGTAACAAGGACCCCTAATTTAATGAATGGGTACCACAATGAAGACCACCAACTCTAGTTGTGCAGGAACACTTTGGAATTTTTAAATGGCCACCGTTTCCATGGAAGCTGCAAAATGTAAAAAATCCAAAAGCTAAATCTTTCATTGATGGACCAATCCAAATGAAACTTTATGGAAATGTTGCCTGTAATGAGTGGAACCACTGACAATATTATGAAAGTTCCAGTAAATGGCTGCCATTGCCATGGAAACAGGAATTTCCAAAAGTTTAACATTGTCCCAAAGGGAAAATACATTAAAGTAGCATTTTCTCAAAAAATTTAAGATCAAACCAAATGAAACTTCACTCATATGTAACATGCCATCAGACCAATGTGGCATGTGTCTTTGGAATTTTGGAAATGGTCATAGTTACCATGGAAACAGCACAAAGTTTCAAAAATTTCAAAATGCTCCAAACTTAATGAAAACATCTTCTAGAATATGCTAGATCAAATAAAAATATATAATTTAACGTGCTTCTATTCTATACAAAATCGTAATTTAACATGCCACATTGTTCCTATATCGTATTTGAAGAGAAAATCGCCACCGAGAGAGAGAGAAACACTAAGAGTACATATTAGTGACATTTCTGTACTTGCATTAAAGTACACATCCGTGAATCACACACCTGCTAAAATATACACATTAGCTGAAATCAATCGATGAACGTGTAATTTAATTGTACAAGATAAGATACATGTATCGTGTGATACGCGAGCTATTAAAGAACAAAATGAACAGTTAGTATGCCGCTCCGTCAATATATACACATGTTGTCTGTCCAAGGTCCCTCTAAAAGAATATAAATATGCTAAGTCCACGATAATATACTTGCGCATCACGTGACGCCACGTTCTTCCTCGCGCGTGGGTCTAATTTTAGATTCTAAAGAATTCCCAAACTATGTATAGAACTCAAACTTATTCTACCTTATTCTACGGGAAGAGAAAAAAGGGGGATCAAAGACATGCCAATTCCAGCATGTATAATAGATGTGCCATTTGACTTTGGTACACTCAAAATAGTTGCTGCTACTGTGACAATGTCCAGTACAGGGTGACATCCTTCGCTATTGCTTGCAATAGCAAATCTAGTGTTAGAATAACTCAATCGCCATTCATTTTTTCTAATGTAAAAGGAGGAGGAGAGTATTTTCTCAATCCTACGTGTAAAATTGTGCGTTAGATATTTGTCACTGAACAGCACAAAACGTATAGACAATGAATAAACCAATGTAAAATGTGCCATTTTAGGCTATACAAAGTATTGATCAATCAATTAATTCATGATTAAAGTGATCAGATCATCATAAGAGATCAATCAATCAAGTTTTGATATCAAACAAGTAATTAATCAAGTGCAAAATTCGAAAAACGTCCCTCGCCTTTTACAAACTGTCAATCAGTCGATCAATCAATCAATCAAACGATCAATCAATCAATTTATTGATCAATCATGATCACAAACCATCAATCAATCAATCCACATATCTTTTCCGTTCAATTTATGAAAGAAAATACCTTTAATTCGCTTTTGATCAATCGACTTTTGCGTATTATTATGTCACCCGATCGACAATGTCGGGTGACATATTGCTTTTTCCTCTGTTTCTTTATTATTATTATTATTATTCCACCTAATTTTGTCCTGCAGTTTTCTCATAGATTAGTGGACCTAATTTAATGAATGGGTACCACAATGAGGACCACCAACTCTAGTTGTGCAGGAACACTTTGGAATTTAAAAATGGCCACCGTCACCATGGAAACTGCAAAATGAAAAAAAAATTTTAGAGTCTGGTGGAAAAGCTAAATCTTTCATTGATGGACCAATCCAAATGAAACTTTATGGAAATGTTGCCTGTAATGTTGTGGAACCACTGACAATATCAAAAAGTTCCAAAATGGCTGCCATTGCCATAGTAGAAATATTTGGCTTTGGAAAAAGTTTAACATTGTCCCAAAGGGAAAATACATTAAAGTAGCATTTTCTCAAATGGTAATTTAAGATCAAACCAAATGAAACTTCACTCATATGTAACATGCCATCAGCCAATGTGGCATGTGTCTTTGGAAGTTGTCTTTGGCAAATGGTCATCGTTACCATGGAAACAGCGTAAAGTTTCAAAAATTTCAAAATGCTCAAATACAAACTTAATGAAAACATCTTCTGCAAAACATCTTCTAGAATATGCTAGAAGAGAAAAAATATATAATTTAACGTGCTTCTATTCTATACAAAATCGTGCTTTCATACCACATCTTCCTATATATATTTGAAGAGAAAATCGCCACCGAGAGAGAGAGAAACACTAAGAGTACATATTAGTGACATTTCTGTACTTGCATTAAAGTACACATCCGTGAATCACACACCTGCTAAAATATACACATTAGCTGAAATCAATCGATGAACGTGTAATTTAATTGTACAAGATAAGATACATGTATCGTGTGATACGCGAGCTATTAAAGAACAAAATGAACAGTTAGTATGCCGCTCCGTCAATATATACACATGTTGTCTGTCCAAGGTCCCTCTAAAAGAATATAAATATGCTAAGTCCACGATAATATACTTGCGCATCACGTGACGCCACGTTCTTCCTCGCGCGTGGGTCTAATTTTAGATTCTAAAGAATTCCCAAACTATGTATAGAACTCAAACTTATTCTACCTTATTCTACGGGAAGAGAAAAAAGGGGGATCAAAGACATGCCAATTCCAGCATGTATAATAGATGTGCCATTTGACTTTGGTACACTCAAAATAGTTGCTGCTACTGTGACAATGTCCCGTACAGGGTGACATCCTTCGCTATTGCTTGCAATAGCAAATCTAGTGTTAGAATAACTCAATCGCCATTCATTTTTTCTAATGTAAAAGGAGGAGGAGAGTATTTTTCTCAATCCTACGTGTAAAATTGTGCGTTAGATATTTGTCACTGAACAGCACAAAACGTATAGACAATGAATAAACCAATGTAAAATGTGCCATTTTAGGCTATACAAAGTATTTATCAATCAATCAAATCATGATTAAAGTGATCAGATCATGATAAGAGATCAATCAATCAAGTTATGATATCAAACAAGTAATGAATCAAGTGCAAAATTCGAAAAACGTCCCTCGCCTTTTACAAACTGTCAATCAGTCGATCAATCAATCAATCAAACGATCAATCAATCAATTTATTGATCAATCATGATCACAAACCATCAATCAATCAATCCACATATCTTTTCCGTTCAATTTATGAAAGAAAATACCTTTAATTCGCTTTTGATCAATCGACTTTTGCGTATTATTATGTCACCCGATCGACAATGTCGGGTGACATATTGCTTTTCCTCTGTTCTTTTTTTTATTATTATTATTATTATTCCACTAATTTTGTCCTGCAGTTTTCTCATAGATTAGTGGACCTAATTTAATGAATGGGTACCACAATGAGGACCACCAACTCTAGAGTTGCAGGAACACTTTGGAATTTAAAAATGGCCACCGTCACCATGGAAACTGCAAAATGTAAAAAAATAAAAAGCTAAATCTTTCATTGATGGACCAATAAAATGAAACTTTATGAAATGTTGCCTGTAATGTAGTGGAACCACTGACAATATTGAAGTTCCAAAATGGCTGATTTTGCCATGGAAACAGGTCAAAAGTTTAACATTGTCCCAATGGAAAATACATTAAAGTAGCATTTTCAAAATAATTTAAGATCAAACCAAATGAAACTTCACTAATATGTAACATGCCATCAGCCAATGTGATATTTGGCTTTGGAATTTGGAAATGGTGTTGTTACCATGGAAACAGCAAAAGTTTCAAAAATTTCAAAATGCTCCAAAGTTAATGAAAACATCTTCTAGAAATAGGTCTCCATTGAAACCTGGATGGTATGGGCTTCGCTCATTGTTGAAAAGTGATATAATTTAACGTGTCATTTTGTCTCTTGTGGATAGTTGTCTATTCTATACAAACATCGTAAATTTGAGGCAAAATTCTGTAGCTATTGCATACGATCAAATACATCTGTACTGCAAAACATCTTCTAGAATATTGTAGAAGAGAAAGAAATATATAATTTAACGTGCTTCTATTGTATACAAAAATCGTGCTTTGAAGAAAATCGCCACCGAGAGAGAGAGAAACACTAAGAGTACATATTAGTGACATTTCTGTACTTGCATTAAAGTACACATCCGTGAATCACACACCTGCTAAAATATACACATTAGCTGAAATCAATCGATGAACGTGTAATTTAATTGTACAAGATAAGATACATGTATCGTGTGATACGCGAGCTATTAAAGAACAAAATGAACAGTTAGTATGCCGCTCCGTCAATATATACACATGTTGTCTGTCCAAGGTCCCTCTAAAAGAATATAAATATGCTAAGTCCACGATAATATACTTGCGCATCACGTGACGCCACGTTCTTCCTCGCGCGTGGGTCTAATTTTAGATTCTAAAGAATTCCCAAACTATGTATAGAACTCAAACTTATTCTACGGGAAGAGAAAAACAGGGGGATCAAAGACATGCCAATTCCAGCATGTATAATAGATGTGCCATTTGACTTTGGTACACTCAAAATAGTTGCTGCTACTGTGACAATGTCCAGTACAGGGTGACATCCTCCGCTATTGCTTGCAATAGCAAATCTAGTGTTAGAATAACTCAATCGCCATTCATTTTTTTTTTCAAATGTAAAAGGAGGAGGAGAGTATTTTTCTCAATCCTACGTGTAAAATTGTGCGTTAGATATTTGTCACTGAACAGCACAAAACGTATAGACAATGAATAAACCAATGTAAAATGTGCCATTTTAGGCTATACAAAGTATTTATCAATCAATTAAATCATGATTAAAGTGATCAGATCATGATAAGAGATCAATCAATCAAGTTTTGATATCAAACAAGTAATTAATCAAGTGCAAAATTCGAAAAACGTCCCTCGCCTTTTACAAACTGTCAATCAGTCGATCAATCAATCAATCAAACGATCAATCAATCAATTTATTGATCAATCATGATCACAAACCATCAATCAATCAATCCACATATCTTTTCCGTTCAATTTATGAAAGAAAATACCTTTAATTCGCTTTTGATCAATCGACTTTTGCGTATTATTATGTCACCCGATCGACAATGTCGGGTGACATATTGCTTTTCCTCTGTTTCTTTATTATTATTATTATTATTCCACCTAATTTTGTCCTGCAGTTTTCTCATAGATTAGTGGACCTAATTTAATGAATGGGTACCATAATGAGGACCACCAACTCTAGTTGTGCAGGAACACTTTGGAATTTAAAAATGGATGTCATCACCATGGAAACCTGCAAAATGTAAAAAATAAAAAGA
This sequence comes from Mytilus coruscus, assembly GCA_017311375.1. Classification (NCBI taxonomy): domain Eukaryota; kingdom Metazoa; phylum Mollusca; class Bivalvia; order Mytilida; family Mytilidae; genus Mytilus; species Mytilus coruscus. The sequence continues at coordinate 48,801 of JAASAO010000654.1, forward strand.
GCTAAATCTTTCATTGATGGACCAATCCAAATGAAACTTTATGGAAATGTTGCCATTGTAATGTTGTGGAACCACTGACAATATCAAAAAGTTCCAAAATGAAACTGCACAGTAATTGCAACATAGTAGAAACAGGAATTTCCAAAAGTTTTAACATTGTCCCAAAGGGAAAATCAAAACATTAAAGTAGCCTTTTCTCAAAAAATGGTAGATCAAACCAAATGAAACTTCACTCATTGTAACATGCCACAGTGACCAATAGTGTTAATGTGTCTCTTTGGAAGTTGTCTCATTGGCAAATGGTCAGCGTTACCATGGAAACAGCGTAAAGTTTCAAAAATTAGTCAAAGTATTGCAAAATGCTACAAACTTAATGAAAACATCTTCTAGAATATTAGAAGAGAAAAAATATATAATTTAACGTGCTTCTATTCTATACAAAATCGTGCTTTCATAAATCTTCGTATATATTTGAAGAGAAAATCGCCACCGAGAGAGAGAGAAACACTAAGAGTACATATTAGTGACATTTCTGTACTTGCATTAAAGTACACATCCGTGAATCACACACCTGCTAAAATATACACATTAGCTGAAATCAATCGATGAACGTGTAATTTAATTGTACAAGATAAGATACATGTATCGTGTGATACGCGAGCTATTAAAGAACAAAATGAACAGTTAGTATGCCGCTCCGTCAATATATACACATGTTGTCTGTCCAAGGTCCCTCTAAAAGAATATAAATATGCTAAGTCCACGATAATATACTTGCGCATCACGTGACGCCACGTTCTTCCTCGCGCGTGGGTCTAATTTTAGATTCTAAAGAATTCCCAAACTATGTATAAAACTCAAACTTATTCTACGAGAAGAGAAAAAGGGGGATCAAAGACATGCCAATTCCAGCATGTATAATAGATGTGCCATTTGACTTTGGTACACTCAAAATAGTTGCTGCTACTGTGACAATGTCCAGTACAGGGTGACATCCTCCGCTATTGCTTGCAAATGCTAATCTAGTGTTAGAATAACTCAATCGCCATTCATTTTTTTTTTCAAATGTAAAAGGAGGAGGAGAGTATTTTTCTCAATCCTACGTGTAAAATTGTGCGTTAGATATTTGTCACTGAACAGCACAAAACGTATAGACAATGAATAAACCAATGTAAAATGTGCCAATTTAGGCTATACAAAGTATTCATCAATCAATCAAATCATGATTAAAGTGATCAGATCATGATAAGAGATCAATCAATCAAGTTTTGATATCAAAAAAGTAATTAATCAAGTGCAAAATTCGAAAAAAAACGTCCCCTCGCCTTTTTACAAACTGTCAATCAGTCGATCAATCAATCAATCAAACGATCAATCAATCAATTTATTGATCAATCATGATCACAAACCATCAATCAATCAATCCACATATCTTTTCCGTTGAATTTATGAAAGAAAATACCTTTAATTCGCTTTTGATCAATCGACTTTTGCGTATTATTATGTCACCCGATCGACAATGTCGGGTGACATATTGCTTTTCCTCTGTTTCTTTTTTTTATTATTATTATTATTCCACCTAATTTTGTCCTGCAGTTTTCTCATAGATTAGTGGACCAAATTTAATGAATGTTCACTATAACAAGGACCACCAACTCTAGAGTTGCAGGAACACTTTGGAATTTAAAAATGGCCACCGTCACCATGGAAACTGCAAAAGAAAGGTGAAAAATAAAGCTAAGTCTGGTTCATTGATGGACCAATAAAATGAAAATTATGAAATGTTTAATGTAATGTAGGTGGAACCACTGACTGGTTTTGGATGATTTTGCCAAATTGAACTGCTATTGCCATGGAAACTACACCAAAAGTTTAACATTGTCCCAATGATCCAAAATGAAACTTCACAGTAGCATTTTCTCAACATTAATAGATGTGATAGATCAAACCAAATGAAACTTGTTACCATATAAACAATGCAAAATAAAATGCTTCAAAAATGTAGCCTTTACTCTCTTAAAATGGTAGGTCAAATCCATTGAAAATGGTGGGCTTACCATGTTGAAACAGTGACCTATAAAGTCATTTTTTCTTGTGGAAAAATTTCAAAATGCTCCAAACTTTTTATTTATAAAACATCTTCTAGAATATGCTGTAGTCAAAGTAGCATAAAAATATATAATTACTGCAAAACATCTTCTAGAATATTCTATACAAAATATATAATTTAACATGCTTCATTGTTACTATATCGTATTTGAAGAGAAAATCGCCACCGAGAGAGAGAGAAACACTAAGAGTACATATTAGTGACATTTCTGTACTTGCATTAAAGTACACATCCGTGAATCACACACCTGCTAAAATATACACATTAGCTGAAATCAATCGATGAACGTGTAATTTAATTGTACAAGATAAGATACATGTATCGTGTGATACGCGAGCTATTAAAGAACAAAATGAACAGTTAGTATGCCGCTCCGTCAATATATACACATGTTGTCTGTCCAAGGTCCCTCTAAAAGAATATAAATATGCTAAGTCCACGATAATATACTTGCGCATCACGTGACGCCACGTTCTTCCTCGCGCGTGGGTCTAATTTTAGATTCTAAAGAATTCCCAAACTATGTATAGAACTCAAACTTATTCTACGGGAAGAGAAAAAAGGGGGATCAAAGACATGCCAATTCCAGCATGTATAATAGATGTGCCATTTGACTTTAGTACACTCAAAATAGTTGCTGCTACTGTGACAATGTCCAGTACAGGGTGACATCCTTCGCTATTGCTTGCAATAGCAAATCTAGTGTTAGAATAACTCAATCGCCATTCATTTTTTCTAATGTAAAAGGAGGAGGAGAGTATTTTTCTCAATCCTACGTGTAAAATTGTGCGTTAGATATTTGTCACTGAACAGCACAAAACGTATAGACAATGAATAAACCAATGTAAAATGTGCCATTTTAGGCTATACAAAGTATTCATCAATCAATCAAATCATGATTAAAGTGATCAGATCATGATAAGAGATCAATCAATCAAGTTATGATATCAAACAAGTAATTAATCAAGTGCAAAATTCGAAAAACGTCCCTCGCCTTTTACAAACTGTCAATCAGTCGATCAATCAATCAATCAAACGATCAATCAATCAATTTATTGATCAATCATGATCACAAACCATCAATCAATCAATCCACATATCTTTTCCGTTGAATTTATGAAAGAAAATACCTTTAATTCGCTTTTGATCAATCGACTTTTGCGTATTATTATGTCACCCGATCGACAATGTCGGGTGACATATTGCTTTTCCTCTGTTTTTTTTTATTATTATTATTATTATTCTTCCACCTAATTTTGTCCTGCAGTTTTCTCATAGATTAGTGGACCAATTTAATGAATGGGTACTATAATGAGGACCACCAACTCTAGAGTTGCAGGAACACTTTGGAATTTAAAAATGGATGTCATCACCATGGAAACCAAAAAAGGTGAAAAAAAAATCCAAAAGTCTAAATCATAAACTTCATTGATGGACCAATAGGTGCCCAATGAAACTTTATGGAAATGTTGCCAATCATTGAACTAATGTTGCCATGGAACCACAAAATTTTGAAAATATCAAAAGTTCCAAAATGAAACTGCACATGATGCAACATTAGTAGAAATTTGGCTTTGGAATTTCCAAAAGTTTAACATTGTCCCAAAGGGAAAATCAAAACATTAAAGTAGCATTTTCTCAAATGGTAATCAAATCCATCAAACCAAATGAAACTTCACTCATATGTAACATGACCATCAGTTAATGTGTCATTTTGTGTCTTTGGATAGTTGTCTCATTGGCAATCATAAATGGTCAGCGTTACCATGGAAACAGCAAAAGTAGTCAAAAATTTCATAAATGCTACAAACTGTAATGAAAACATCTTCTAGAATATTGTAGAAGAGAAAAAATATATAATTTAACGTGCTTCTATTCTATACAAAATCGTGCTTTCATACCACATCTTCCTATATATATTTGAAGAGAAAATCGCCACCGAGAGAGAGAGAAACACTAAGAGTACATATTAGTGACATTTCTGTACTTGCATTAAAGTACACATCCGTGAATCACACACCTGCTAAAATATACACATTAGCTGAAATCAATCGATGAACGTGTAATTTAATTGTACAAGATAAGATACATGTATCGTGTGATACGCGAGCTATTAAAGAACAAAATGAACAGTTAGTATGCCGCTCCGTCAATATATACACATGTTGTCTGTCCAAGGTCCCTCTAAAAGAATATAAATATGCTAAGTCCACGATAATATACTTGCGCATCACGTGACGCCACGTTCTTCCTCGCGCGTGGGTCTAATTTTAGATTCTAAAGAATTCCCAAACTATGTATAGAACTCAAACTTATTCTACGGGAAGAGAAAAAAACAGGGGATCAAAGACATGCCAATTCCAGCATGTATAATAGATGTGCCATTTGACTTTGGTACACTCAAAATAGTTGCTGCTACTGTGACAATGTCCCGTACAGGGTGACATCCTTCGCTATTGCTTGCAATAGCAAATCTAGTGTTAGAATAACTCAATCGCCATTCATTTTTTCTAATGTAAAAGGAGGAGGAGAGTATTTTTCTCAATCCTACGTGTAAAATTGTGCGTTAGATATTTGTCACTGAACAGCACAAAACGTATAGACAATGAATAAACCAATGTAAAATGTGCCATTTTAGGCTATACAAAGTATTTATCAATCAATCAAATCATGATTAAAGTGATCAGATCATGATAAGAGATCAATCAATCAAGTTATGATATCAAACAAGTAATGAATCAAGTGCAAAATTCGAAAAACGTCCCTCGCCTTTTACAAACTGTCAATCAGTCGATCAATCAATCAATCAAACGATCAATCAATCAATTTATTGATCAATCATGATCACAAACCATCAATCAATCAATCCACATATCTTTTCCGTTCAATTTATGAAAGAAAATACCTTTAATTCGCTTTTGATCAATCGACTTTTGCGTATTATTATGTCACCCGATCGACAATGTCGGGTGACATATTGCTTTTCCTCTGTTTCTTTATTATTATTATTATTCTTCCACCTAATTTTGTCCTGCAGTTTTCTCATAGATTAGTGGACCAATTTAATGAATGGGTACCATAATGAGGACCACCAACTCTAGTTGTGCAGGAACACTTTGGAATTTAAAAATGGCCACCGTCACCATGGAAACCTGAAAAATGAAAAAAAAATCCAAAAGTCTAAATCTAAACTTCATTGATGGACCAATACAAATGAAACTTTATGGAAATGTTGCCAATCATTGGAAATATGTTGCCATGGAACCACTGACAATATCAAAAAGTTCCAAAATGAAACTGCCATTGAGCAACATAGTAGAAACAGGAATTTCAAAAGTTTAACATTGTCCCAAAGGGAAAATACCTTAAAGTAGCATTTTCTCAAAAAATGGTAGATCAAACCATTGAAATGAAACTTCACTCATTATGTAACAGTGACCATCAGTTAATGTGTCATTTTGTGTCTTTGGATAGTTGTCTCATTGGCAAATGGTCATCGTTACCATGGAAACAGCGTAAAGTTTCAAAAATTTCAAAATGCTCAAATACAAACTTAATGCAAAACATCTTCTAGAATATTGTAGAAGAGAAAAAATATATAATTTAACGTGCTTCTATTCTATACAAAATCGTGCTATATATATTTGAAGAGAAAATCGCCACCGAGAGAGAGAGAAACACTAAGAGTACATATTAGTGACATTTCTGTACTTGCATTAAAGTACACATCCGTGAATCACACACCTGCTAAAATATACACATTAGCTGAAATCAATCGATGAACGTGTAATTTAATTGTACAAGATAAGATACATGTATCGTGTGATACGCGAGCTATTAAAGAACAAAATGAACAGTTAGTATGCCGCTCCGTCAATATATACACATGTTGTCTGTCCAAGGTCCCTCTAAAAGAATATAAATATGCTAAGTCCACGATAATATACTTGCGCATCACGTGACGCCACGTTCTTCCTCGCGCGTGGGTCTAATTTTAGATTCTAAAGAATTCCCAAACTATGTATAGAACTCAAAATTCTACTTATTCTACGGGAAGAGAAAAAAGGGGGATCAAAGACATGCCAATTCCAGCATGTATAATAGATGTGCCATTTGACTTTGGTACACTCAAAATAGTTGCTGCTACTGTGACAATGTCCCGTACAGGGTGACATCCTTCGCTATTGCTTGCAATAGCAAATCTAGTGTTAGAATAACTCAATCGCCATTCATTTTTCTAATGTAAAAGGAGGAGGAGAGTATTTTTCTCAATCCTACGTGTAAAATTGTGCGTTAGATATTTGTCACTGAACAGCACAAAACGTATAGACAATGAATAAACCAATGTAAAATGTGCCATTTTAGGCTATACAAAGTATTCATCAATCAATCAAATCATGATTAAAGTGATCAGATCATGATAAGAGATCAATCAATCAAGTTATGATATCAAACAAGTAATGAATCAAGTGCAAAATTCGAGAAAAACGTCCCTCGCCTTTTACAAACTGTCAATCAGTCGATCAATCAATCAATCAAACGATCAATCAATCAATTTATTGATCAATCATGATCACAAACCATCAATCAATCAATCCACATATCTTTTCCGTTCAATTTATGAAAGAAAATACCTTTAATTCGCTTTTGATCAATCGACTTTTGCGTATTATTATGTCACCCGATCGACAATGTCGGGTGACATATTGCTTTTCCTCTGTTTCTTTATTATTATTATTATTATTCCACCTAATTTTGTCCTGCAGTTTTCTCATAGATTAGTGGACCAATCTTAATGAATGGGTACTACAATGAGGACCACCAACTCTAGAGTTGCAGGAACACTTTGGAATTTAAAAATGGCCACCGTCACCATGGAAACCAAAAAATGTAAAAAATAAAAGCTAAATCTTTCATTGATGGACCAATCCAAATGAAACTTTATGGAAATGTTGCCTGTAATGTAGGTGGAACCACTGACAATATTGAAGTTCCAAAATGGCTGCCATTGCCATGGAAACTACACCAAAAGTTTAACATTGTCCCAAAGGGAAAATACAGTAAAGTAGCATTTTCTCAATGTGATATTTAAGATCAAACCAAATGAAACTTCACTCATATGTAACATGCCATCAGCTTCAATGTGGCATGTGTCTTTAATTTTGGAAATGGTCAGCGTTACCATGGAAACAGTAAAAGTTTCAAAAATTTCAAAATGCTACAAACTATAATGAAAACATCTTCTATTTTATGCTAGATAGTTGTCTCATTGGCAAATAAATATATAATTATAACGTGCTTCTATTCTAGGCAAAAATCGTAGTCAAGAGTTTGCATATATCAAATACATCTGTTCAAAACATATAGAATATTTGAAAGAAATAAAATAACGCTTCTATTCTATACAAAAATCGTGCTTTGAAGAGAAAATCGCCACCGAGAGAGAGAGAGAAACACTAAGAGTACATATTAGTGACATTTCTGTACTTGCATTAAAGTACACATCCGTGAATCACACACCTGCTAAAATATACACATTAGCTGAAATCAATCGATGAACGTGTAATTTAATTGTACAAGATAAGATACATGTATCGTGTGATACGCGAGCTATTAAAGAACAAAAATGAACAGTTAGTATGCCGCTCCGTCAATATATACACATGTTGTCTGTCCAAGGTCCCCTCTAAAAAGAATATAAATATGCTAAGTCCACGATAATATACTTGCGCATCACGTGACGCCACGTTCTTCCTCGCGCGTGGGTCTAATTTTAGATTCTAAAGAATTCCCAAACTATGTATAGAACTCAAACTTATTCTACCTTATTCTACGGGAAGAGAAAAACAGGGGGATCAAAGACATGCCAATTCCAGCATGTATAATAGATGTGCCATTTGACTTTGGTACACTCAAAATAGTTGCTGCTACTGTGACAATGTCCAGTACAGGGTGACATCCTTCGCTATTGCTTGCAATAGCAAATCTAGTGTTAGAATAACTCAATCGCCATTCATTTTTTCTAATGTAAAAGGAGGAGGAGAGTATTTTTCTCAATCCTACGTGTAAAATTGTGCGTTAGATATTTGTCACTGAACAGCACAAAACGTATAGACAATGAATAAACCAATGTAAAATGTGCCATTTTAGGCTATACAAAGTATTGATCAATCAATTAATTCATGATTAAAGTGATCAGATCATCATAAGAGATCAATCAATCAAGTTTTGATATCAAACAAGTAATTAATCAAGTGCAAAATTCGAAAAACGTCCCTCGCCTTTTACAAACTGTCAATCAGTCGATCAATCAATCAATCAAACGATCAATCAATCAATTTATTGATCAATCATGATCACAAACCATCAATCAATCAATCCACATATCTTTTCCGTTCAATTTATGAAAGAAAATACCTTTAATTCGCTTTTGATCAATCGACTTTTGCGTATTATTATGTCACCCGATCGACAATGTCGGGTGACATATTGCTTTTCCTCTGTTTTTTTTTTATTATTATTATTATTATTCCACCTAATTTTGTCCTGCAGTTTTCTCATAGATTAGTGGACCAATCTTAATGAATGGGTACCACAATGAGGACCACCAACTTACTAGTTGCAGGAACACTTTGGAATTTAAAAATGGCCACCGTCACCATGGAAACTGCAAAATGTGAAAAATAAAAAAGTCTGGTGGATTAAAAGCTAAATCTTTCATTGATGGACCAATCCAAATGAAACTTTATGGAAATGTTGCCTGTAATGTTGTGGAACCACTGACAATATTCAAAAGTTCCTTATGAAATGGCTGCCATTGCCATGGAAACAGGAATTTCAAAAGTTTAACATTGTCCCAAAGGGAAAATACATTAAAGTAGCATTTTCTCAAAAAATGGTAGATCAAACCAAATGAAACTTCACTCATATGTAACATGCCATCAGCCAATGTGACCTATAGTTGTTAAATGTGTCTTTAAATTTTGGAAATGGTCTTGTTACCATGGAAACAGCAAAAGTTTCAAAAATTTCAAAATGCTCCAAACTTAATGAAAACATCTTCTAGAATATGCTATAAGATCAAAAAAATATAATTTAACGTGCTTCTATTCTATAGAAAAAATATATAATTTATACGTGCATCTTCCTATATCGTATTTGAAGAGAAAATCGCCACCGAGAGAGAGAGAAACACTAAGAGTACATATTAGTGACATTTCTGTACTTGCATTAAAGTACACATCCGTGAATCACACACCTGCTAAAATATACACATTAGCTGAAATCAATCGATGAACGTGTAATTTAATTGTACAAGATAAGATACATGTATCGTGTGATACGCGAGCTATTAAAGAACAAAATGAACAGTTAGTATGCCGCTCCGTCAATATATACACATGTTGTCTGTCCAAGGTCCCTCTAAAAGAATATAAATATGCTAAGTCCACGATAATATACTTGCGCATCACGTGACGCCACGTTCTTCCTCGCGCGTGGGTCTAATTTTAGATTCTAAAGAATTCCCAAACTATGTATAGAACTCAAACTTAACCTTATTCTACGGGAAGAGAAAAAAGGGGGATCAAAGACATGCCAATTCCAGCATGTATAATAGATGTGCCATTTGACTTTGGTACACTCAAAATAGTTGCTGCTACTGTGACAATGTCCAGTACAGGGTGACATCCTCCGCTATTGCTTGCAATAGCAAATCTAGTGTTAGAATAACTCAATCGCCATTCATTTTTTTTTTCAAATGTAAAAGGAGGAGGAGAGTATTTTTCTCAATCCTACGTGTAAAATTGTGCGTTAGATATTTGTCACTGAACAGCACAAAACGTATAGACAATGAATAAACCAATGTAAAATGTGCCATTTTAGGCTATACAAAGTATTTATCAATCAATTAAATCATGATTAAAGTGATCAGATCATGATAAGAGATCAATCAATCAAGTTTTGATATCAAACAAGTAATTAATCAAGTGCAAAATTCGAAAAAAACGTCCCCTCGCCTTTTTACAAACTGTCAATCAGTCGATCAATCAATCAATCAAACGATCAATCAATCAATTTATTGATCAATCATGATCACAAACCATCAATCAATCAATCCACATATCTTTTCCGTTCAATTTATGAAAGAAAATACCTTTAATTCGCTTTTGATCAATCGACTTTTGCGTATTATTATGTCACCCGATCGACAATGTCGGGTGACATATTGCTTTTCCTCTGTTTCTTTTTTTTATTATTATTATTATTATTATTCCACCTAATTTTGTCCTGCAGTTTTCTCATAGATTAGTGGACCTAATTTAATGAATGGGTACCACAATGAAGACCACCAACTCTAGTTGTGCAGGAACACTTTGGAATTTTTAAATGGCCACCGTTTCCATGGAAGCTGCAAAATGTAAAAAA